>JAKOGI010004379.1:0-27664 GCA_029747015.1 Carnegiea gigantea
TTTTAATACAACACACGGACGAAACCCCATGCATGCACCGGGCGGTGAGGGTGGTCGAGCTACCGTCCGTAACGCACTGATTCCGATGGGCGCGTACACTCTATAAAAGACTTGTTCCGCCAGATTCCGATGGGCGCGATCATACCAGCACGGATGCACCGGATCCCATCAGAAATGCGCAATTAAGCGTGCTTGGGCGAGACTAGTACTAGGATGGGTGACCCCCTGGGAAGTCCTCGTGCTGCACCCCTTTTTCGTTATTTTTTTCTTTCTTAAAAGCGCCGGTCTTTCTCGTTTCATTTGCTGCGGCCGTCGGATGGGAGCTGACCGGGACGAGAAAAAAGCTTTAAAATCAGGCCTTCCGCCCTTGTTCACTCGAAAATATCGAAATTCCTCCACGGACGCCTCCTGGCACTGAAAACCACATTAGAGGCCCCTTTTTAGTGCAACACACGGACGAAACCCAATGCTCGCACGGGGCGATGAAAGCAGTCGAGCTACCGCCCGTAACGCACTCTTAGCTCGCCGCTTTCGAGCTGTCAGCTACGAACTTGCGAACTCTTTAGATTTGGCGCAATCTATGAGCGACTCGGCAGCCGCGTACACTCTACAAAAGACTTGTTCCGCCATATTCCGGTGGGTGCGATCATACCAGCGCTGATGCACCGGATCCCATCAGAACTCCGCCGTTAAGCGTGCTTGGGCGAGAGTAGTGCTAGGATGGGCGACCTCCTGGGAAGTCCTCGTGTTGTACCCCTTTTTCGTTGTTTTTTTCCTTTCTTAGAAGCGCCGATCTTTCTCGGTTCATTTGCTGTGGCCAGCGGATAAGAACTGACCAGGACGTGGAAAAAGCATCCAAATCAGGCCATCAGCCTATGTTCAGTCGAAATTAGCGAAATTCCCCTACGGACGCCTCGTGGCCCTGAAAAACACATCAGAGGCCCCTTTTTACTGCAACGCACGGACGAAACCCCATGCATGCACGGGGCGATGAAGGTGGTCGAGCTACCGTCCGTAACGCACGCTTAGCTCGCCTCCTGCGAGTTGTCAGCTACGAACTTGCGACCTCTTTGGAGCCGGCGTGTTTTATGCGCAACTCAGCGGCCGCGTACCCTCAATGAAACATTTGTTCCGCAAGAATTCGATTGGTGCGATCATACCAGCACTAAAGCACCGGATCCCATCAGAACTCCGCAGTTAAGCGTGCTTGGGCGAGAGTAGTACTGGGATGGGTGACCTCCTGGGAAGTCCTCGTGTTGCACCCCTTTTTCGTTGTTTTTTCGTTCTCAAAACCACCGATCTTTCTCGTTTCATTTGCTGCGGCCGCCGGATGAGGACTGACCAGGACGAGGAAAAAGCTTCCAAATCAGGCCTTCCGTCCTTGTTCACTTGAAATTACCGAAATTCCCCTACGGACGCGTCCAGGCCCTGAAAACCACATCAAAGGTCGTTTTTTAATACAACACACGGACGAAACCCCATGCATGCACGGGGCGATGAGGGTGGTCGAGCTACCGTCCGTAACGCACTCTTAGCTCGCCGCTTACGAGCTGCCAGTTACGAACTTGCGATCTCTTTGGAGCTGGCGTGCTGTATGCACAACTCAACGGCCGCTCACCCTCAATGAAACATTTGTTCTGCAAGAATCCAATGGGTGCAATCATCCCAGCACTAATGCTCCGGATCCCATCAGAAATGCGCAATTAAGCGTGCTTGGGCGAGAGTAGTACTAGGATGGGTGACCCCCTGGGAAGTCCTCGTGTCGCACCCCTTTTTCGTTATTTTTTTCTTTCTTAAAAGCACCGGTCTTTCTCGTTTCATTTGCTGCGGCCGTCGGATGGGAACTGACCGGGACGAGGAAAAAGCTTTCAAATCAGGCCTTCCGCCCCTGTTCACTCGAAATTACCGAAATTCCTCCACGGACGGCTCCTGGCACGGAAAACCACGTTAGAGGCCCCCTTTTACTGCAACACACGGACGAAACCCGATGCTCGCACGGGGCGATGAAGGCGGTCGATCTATCGTCCGTAACGCACTCTTAGCTCGCCGCTTTCGAGCTGTCAGCTACGAACTTGCGGACTCTTTAGATTTGGCGCAATCTGTGAGCGACTCGGCAGCCGCGTACACTCTATAAAAGACTTGTTCCGCCATATTCCGGTGGGTGCGATCATACCAGCACTGATGCACCGGATCCCATCAGAACTCCGCCGTTAAGCGTGCTTGGGCGAGAGTAGTGCTAGGATGGGCGACCTCCTGGGAAGTCCTCGTGTTGCACCCCTTTTTCGTCGTTTTTTTCTTTTTTAGAAGCGCCGATCTTTCTCGTTTCATTTGCTGTGGCCAGCGGATCAGAACTGACCAGGACGTGGAAAAAGCATCCAAATCAGGCCATCCGCCTATGTTCAGTCGAAATTACCGAAATTCCCCTACGGACGCCTCGTGGCTCTGAAAAACACATCAGAGGCCCCTTTTTACTGCAACGCACGGACGAAACCCCATGCATGCACGGGGCGATGAAGGTCGTCGAGCTACCGTCCGTAACGCACGCTTAGCTCGCCTCTTCCGAGTTGTCAGTTACGAACTTGCGACCTCTTTGGAGCCGGCGTGCTCTATGCGCAACTCAGCGGCCGCGTACCCTCAAGGAAACATTTGTTCTGCAAGAATTCGATGGGTGCGATCATACCAGCACTAATGCACCGGATCCCATCAGACCTCCGCAGTTAAGCGTGCTTGGGCGAGAGTAGTACTGGGATGGGTGACCTCCTGGGAAGTCCTCGTGCTGCACCCCTTTTTCGTTGTTTTTTCTTTCTCAAAACCACCGATCTTTCTCGTTTCATTTGCTGCGGCCGACGGATGAGGACTGACCAGGACGAGGAAAAAGCTTCCAAATCAGCCCTTCCGTCCTTGTTCAATCGAAATTACCGAAATTCCTTTACGGACGCCGCCTGGCACTGAAATCCACATTAGAGGCCCCTTTTTACTGCAGCACACGGACGAAACCCAATGCTCGCACGGGGCGATGAAGGCGGTCGAGCTACCGTCCGTAACGAACTCGTAGCTCGCCGCTTCCGAGCTGTCAGTTACGAACTTGCGAACTCTTTAGATTTGGCACGATGTATGAGCGACTCGGCAGCCGCGTGCACTCTATAAAAGATTTGTTCCGCCAGATTCTAAAGGGTGCGATCATCCCAGCATCAATGCACCGGATCCATCAGAACTGCGCAGTAAAGCGTGCTTGGGCTAGAGTAGTACTAGGATGGGTGACCTCCTGGGAAGTCCTCGTGTTGCACCCCCTTTTCCTTGTTTTTTTCTTCCTTAAAAGCGCCGATCTTTCTCGTTCCATCTGCTGCGGCCGTCGGATGAGAACTGACCGGGACGAGGAAAAAGCATCCAAGTCAGGCCTTCCGCCCATGTTCACTTGAAATTACCGAAATTCCCCTACGGACGCGTCGAGGCCCTAAAAACCACATCAGAGGTCGTTTTTTAATACAACGCACAGACGAAACCCCATGCATGCACGGGGCGATGAAGGTGGTCGAGGTACCGTCCGTAACGCAAGCTTAGCTCGGCTCTTCCGAGTTGTCAGTTACGAACTTACGACCTCTTTGGAGCCGGCGTGCTTTATGCGCAGCTCAGCGGTCGCGTACCCTCAATGAAGCATTTGTTTAGCAAGAATCCAATGGGTGCGATCATCCCAGCACTAATGCACCGGATCCCATCAGAAATGCGCAATTAAGCGTGCTTGGGCGAGAGTAGTACTAGGATGGGTGACCCCCTGGAAGTCCTCGTGTTGCACCCCTTTTTCGTTATTTTTTTCTTTCTTAAAAGCACCGGTGCTTTCTCGTTTCATTTGCTGCGGCCAGGTCGGATGGGGAACTGCCCGGGGCGAGGAAAAAGCTTTCAAATCAGGCCTTCCGCCCTTGTTCCATTTGAAGTACTCGAAAATTACCGCAAATTCCTCACGACGCCTCCTGGCAACTGAAAACCACATTAGAGGCCCCTTTTTACTGCAAACAAAACGCGGACGTACAACCCAATGCTCGCACAGGGGCGATGAAGGCGGTCGAGCTAACGCCCGTAACGCACTCTTAGCTCGCCGCTTCCGAGTCTTGTGTCATTTTACCGAACTTGCGAACTCTTTCGATTTGGCGCGATCTATGAGCGACTCGGCAGCCGTGTACACTCTATAAAAGACTTGTTCCGCCTGATTCCGATGGGTGCGATCATACCAGCACTAATGCACCGGATCCCCTCAGAACTCCGCAATTAAGCGTACTTGGGCGAGAGTAGTGCTAGGATGAGTGACCTCCTGGGAGGTCCTCGTGTTGCACCCCTTTTTCGTTGTTTTTTTCTTTCTTAGAGGCGCCGATCTTTCTAGTTTCATTTGCTGTGGCCAGCGGAAAAGAACTGACCAGGACGTGGAAAAAGCATCCAAATCAGGCCATCCGCCTATGTTCAGTGGAAATTACCGAAATTCCCCTACGGACGCCTCGTGGCCCGGAAAAACACATCAGAGGCCCCTTTTTACTGCAACGCACGGACGAAACCCCATGCACGCACGGGGCGATGAAGGTGGTCGAGCTACCGTCCGTAACGCACCAGCTTAGCTCGCCTCTCCGATTTTCAGTTACGACTTGCGACCTACTTTGGAGCCGGCGGCTTTTAATATGCGCAACTTATGCGCAACTCAGCGGCCGCGTACCCTCAATGAAACATTTGTTCCGCAAGAACTCGATGGGTGCGATCATACCAGCACTAATGCACCGGATCCCATCAGAACTCCGCGGTTAAGCGTGCTTGGGCGAGAGTAGTACTGGGATGGGTGACCTCTTGGGAAGTCCTCGTGTTGCACCCATTTTTCATTGTTTTTTCTTTCTCAAAACCACCGATTTTTCTCGTTTCATTTGCTGCGGCCGACGGATGAGGATTGACCAGGACGAGGAAAAAGCTTCCAAATCAGGCCTTCCGTCCTTGTTCAATCGAAATTACCGAAATTCCCTTACGGACGCCGCCTGGCACTGAAAACCACATTAGAGGCCCCTTTTTACTGCAACACACTGACGAAACCCAATGCTCGCACGGGGCGATGAAGGCGGTCGACCTACTGTCCGTAACGAACTCTTAGCTCGCCGCTTCCGAGCTGTCAGTTACGAACTTGCGAACTCTTTAGATTTGGCGCGATGTATGAGCGACTCGGCAGCCGCGTGCACTCTGCAAAAGATTTATTACGCCAAATTCTAATGGGTGTGATCTTCCCAGCATTAATACACCGGATCCCATCAGAACTGCGCAGTTAAGCGTGCTTGGGCGAGAGTAGTCCTAGGATGGCTGACCTCCTGGGAAGTCTTCGTGTTGCACCCCCTTTTCGTTGTTTTTTTCTTCCTTAAAAGCGCCGATCTTTCTCGTTTCATCTGCTGCGGCCGTCGGATGAGAACTGACCAGGGCGAGGAAAAAGCATCCAAGTCAGGCCTTCCGCCCATGTTCAATTGAAATTACCGAAATTCCCCTACGGACGCGTCCAGGCCCTGAAAACCACATCAGAGGTCGTTTTTAAATACAACACACGGACGAAACCCCGTGCATGCACGGGGCGATGAGGGTGGTCGAACTACCGTCCGTAACGCACTCTTAGCTCGCCGCTTCCGAGCTGCCAGTTACGAACTTGCGATCTCTTTGGAGCTGGCGTGCTGTATGCCCAACTCAACGGCCGCTCACCCTCAATGAAACATTTGTTCAGCAAGAATCCAATGGGTGCGATCATCCCAGCACTAATGCACCGCATCCCATCAGAAATGCGCAATTAAGCGTGCTTGGGCGAGACTAGTACTAGGATGGGTGACCCCCTGGGAAGTCCTCGTGCTGCACCCCTTTTTCGTTATTTTTTGCTTTCTTAAAAGCACCGGTCTTTCTCGTTTCATTTGCTGCGGCCGTCGGATGGGAACTGACCGGGGCGAGGAAAAAGCTTTCAAATCAGGCCTTCCGCCCTTGTTCACTCGAAATTACCGAAATTCCTCCACGGACGCCTCATGGCACTGAAAACCACATTAGAGGCCCCTTTTTACTGCAACACACGGACGAAACCCAATGCTCGCACGGGGCGATGAAGGCGGTCGAGCAACCGTCCGTAACGAACTCTTAGCTCGCCGCTTCCGAGCTGTCAGTTACGAACTTGCGAACTCTTTAGATTTGGCGCGATCTGTGAGCGACTAAGCAGCCGCGTACACTCTATAAAAGACTTGTTCCGCCAGATTCCGATGGGTGCGATCATATCAGCACTGATGCACCGGATCCCGTCAGAACTCCGCAGTTAAGCGTGCTTGGGCGAGAGTGGTGCTAGGATGGGTGGCCTCCTGGGAAGTCCTCTTGTTGCACCCCGTTTTCGTTGTTTTTTTCTTTCCTAGAAGCGCCGATCTTTCTCGTTTCATTTGCTACGGCCAGCGGATAAGAACTGACCAGGACGTGGAAAAAGCATCCAGATCAGGCCATCCGCCTATGTTCAGTTGAAATTATCGAAATTTCCCTACGGACGCGTCCAGGCCCTGAAAACCACATCAGAAGTCGTTTTTTAATACAACACACGGACGAAACCCCAAGCATGCACGGGGCGATGAGGGTGGTCGAGCTACCGTCCGTAACGCACTCTTAGCTCGCCGCTTCCGAGCTGCCAGTTATGAACTTGCGAACTCTTTAGATTTGGCGCGATCTATGAGCGACTCGGCAGCCGGTACACTCTATAAAAGACTTGTTCCGCCGATTCGATGGGTGCGATCATACCAGCACTGATGCACCGGATCCATCAGAACTCCGCAGTTAAGCGTGCTTGGGCGAGAGTAGTGCTAGGATGGGTGACCTCCTGGGAAGTCCTCGTGTTGCACCCCCTTTTCGTTTTTTTTTTCTTTCTTAGAAGCGCCGATCTTTCTCATTTCATTTGCTGTGGCCAACGGATAAGAACTGACCAGGACGTGGAAAAAGCATCCAAATCAGGCCATCCGCCTATGTTCAGTCGAAATTATCGAAATTCCCCTACGGACGCCTCGTGGCCCTGAAAAACACATCAGAGGCCCCTTTTTACAGCAACGCACGGACGAACCCCCATGCATGCACCGGGCGATGAAGGTGGTCGAGCTACCGTCCGTAACGCAAAAAAACCCGCTTAGCTCGTCCTCTTCCGATTGTCAGTTACGACTTGCGACCTCTTTGGAGCCGGCGTGCTTTATGCGCAACTCAGCGGCCGCGTACCCTCAATGAAACATTTGTTTCGCAAGAATTCGATGGGTGCGGTTATACCAGCACTAATGCACCGGATCCCATCTGAACTCCGCAGTTAAGCGTGCTTGGGCGAGAGTGGTACGGGGATGGGTGACCTTCTGGGTAGTCCTCGTGTTGCACCCCTTTTTCGTTGTTTTTTCTTTCTCAAAATCACCGATCTTTCTCGTTTCATTTGCTGCGGCGGCCGGATGAGGACTGACCAGGACGAGGAAAAAGCTTCCAAATCAGGCCTTCCGTCCTTATTCTATCGAAATTACCGAAATTCCTTTACGGACGCCGCCTGGCACTGAAAACCACATTAGAGGCCCCTTTTTACTGCAACACACGGACGAAACCCAATGCTCGCACGGGGAGATGAAGGCGGTCGAGCTACCGTCTGTAACGAACTCTTAGCTCGCCGCTTCTGAGCTGTCAGTTACGAACCTGCGAAATCTTTAGATTTGGCGCGATCTACGAGCGACTCGGCAGCCGCGTGCACTTTATAAAAGATTTGTTCCGCCAGATTCTAATGGGTGCGATCATCCCAGCATTAACGCAACGGATCCCATCAGAACCGCGCAGTTATGCGTGCTTGGGCGAGAGTAGTACTAGGATGGGTGACCTCCTGGGAAGTCCTCGTGTTCCACCCCCTTTTCGTTGTTTTTTTTCTTCCTTAAAAGCGCCGATCTTTCTCGTTTCATCTGCTGCGGCCGTCGGATGAGAACTGACCAGGACGAGGGAAAAGCATCCAAGTCAGGCCTTCCGCCCATGTTCACTTGAAATTACCGAAATTCCCCTACAGACGCGTCCAGGCCCTTAAAACCACATCAGAGGTCGTTTTTTAATACAACACACGGACGAAACCCCATGCATGCACGGGACGATGAGGGTGGTCGACCGTAACGCACTCTTAGCTCGCCGCTTCCGAGCCGCCAGTTACGAACTTGCGATCTCTTTGGAGCTGGCGTGCTGTATGCACAACTCAACGACCGCTCACCCTCAATGAAACATTTGTTCCGCAAATATCCATTGGGTGCGATCATCCCAACACTAATGCACCTGATCCCATCAGAAATGCGCAGTTAAGTGTGCTTGGGCGAGAGTAGTACTAGGATGGGTGACCCCCTGGGAAGTCCTCGTGTTGCACCTCCTTTTCGTTGTTTTTTTCTTTCTTAAAAGCTCCGGTCCTTCTCGTTTCACTTGCTGCGGCCGTCGGATGGGAACTGACCGGGGCGAGGAAAAAGCATTCAAATCAGGCGTTCCGCACTTGTTCGCTCGAAATTACCGAAATTCCTCCACGGACGCCTCCTGGCACTGAAAACCACATTGGAGGCCCCTTTTTACTGCAACACACGGACGAAACCCAATGCTCGCACGGGGCGATGAAGGCCGTCGAGCTACCGTCCGTAACGCACTCTTAGCTCGCCGCTTCCGAGCTGTCAGTTAAGAACTTGCGAACTCTTTAGATTTGGCGCGATCTATGAGCGACTCGGCAGCCGCGTACACTCTATAAAAGACTTGTTCTGCCAGATTCCGATGGGTGCGATCATACCAGCACTGATGCACCAGAACCCATTAGAACTCCGCAGTTAAGCATGCTTGGGCGAGAGTAGTGCTAGGATGGGTGACCTCTTGGGAAGTCCTCGTGTTGCACCCCTTTTTCGTTGTTTTTTTCTTTCCTAGAAGCGCCGATCTTTCCCGTTTCTTTTGCAACGGCCAGCGGATAAGAACTGACCAGGACGTGGAAAAAGCATCCAAATCAGGCCATCCGCCTATGTTCAGTCGAAATTACCGAAATTCCCCAACGGACGCCCGGTGGCCCTGAAAAACACATCAGGGGCCCCTTTCTACGGCAACGCACGGACGAAGCCCCATGCATGCACGGGGCGATGATGGTAGTCGAGCTGCCGTCCGTAACGCACGCTTAGCTCGCCTCTTTCGAGTTGTCAGTTACGACCTTGCGGCCTCTTTGGAGCCGGCGTGCTTTATGCGCAACTCAGCGGCCGCGTACCCGCAATGAAACATTTGTTCCGCAAGAATTCGATGGGTGCGATCATACCAGCACTAATGCACCGGATCCCATCAGAACTCCGCAGTTAAGCGTGCTTGGGCGAGAGAAGTACTGGGATGGGTGACCTCCTGGGAAGTCCTCGTGTTGCACCCCTTTTTCGTTGTTTTTTCTTTCTCAAAACCACCGATCTTTCTCGTTTCATTTGCTGCGGCCGCCGGATGAGGACGGACCAGGACGAGGAAAAAGCTTCCAAATCAGGCCTTCCGTCCTTGTTCAATCGAAATTACCGAAATTCCTTTGCGGACGCCGCCTGGCACTGAAAACCACATTAGAGGCCCCTTTTTACTGCAACACACGGACGAAACCCAATGCTCGCGCGGGGCGATGAAGGCGGTCGAGCTACCGTCCGTACGAACTCTTAGCTCGCCGCTTCCGAGCTGTCAGTTACGAACTTGCGACCTCTTTAGATTTGGCGCGCTGTATGCGCCACTCGGCAGCCGCGTGCGTTCTATAAAAGATTTGTTCCGTCGGAATCCAACGGGTGCGATCATCGCAGCACTAATGCACCGGATCCCATCAGAACTGCGCAGTCAAGTGTGCTTGGGCGAGAGTAGTACTAGGATGGGTGACCTCCTGGGAAGTCCTCGTGTTGCACCTCCTTTTCGTTGTTTTTTTCTTCCTTAAAAGTGCCGATCTTTCTCGTTTCACCTGCTGCGGCCGTCGGATGAGAACTGACCAGGACGAGGAAAAACCATCCAACTCAGGCCTTCCGCCCATGTTCACCTGAAATTACCGAAATTCCTTTACGGCCGCCGCCTGGCACTGAAAACCACATTAGAGGCCCCTTTTTACTGCAACACACGGACGAAACCCAATGCCCGCACGGGGCGATGAAGGCGGTCGAGCTACCGTCCGTAACGAACTCTTAGCTCGCCGCTTCCGAGCTGTCAGTTATGAACTTGCGAACTCTTTAGATTTGCGCGATGTATGAGCGACTCGGCAGGCGCGTGCACTCTGTAAAAGATTTGTTCCGCCAGATTCTAATGGGTGCGATCATCCCAGCATTAATGCACCGGATCCCATCCGAACTGCACAGTTAAGCGTGCTTGGGCGAGAGTAGTACTAGGATGGGTGACCTCCTGGGAAGTCCTCGTGTTGCACACCCTTTTCGTTGTTTTTTTCTTCCTTAAAAGCGCCGATCTTTCTCGTTTCATCTGCTGCGGCCGTCGGATGAGAACTGACCAGGACGAGGAAAAAGCATGCAAGTCAGGCCTTCCGCCCATGTTCACTTGAAATTACCGAAATTCCCCTACGGACGCGTCCAGGCCCTGAAAACCACATCAAAGGTCGTTTTTTAATACAACACACGGACGAAACCCCATGCATGCACGGGGCGATGAGGGCGGTCGAGCTACCGTCCGTAACGCACTCTTAGCTCGCCGCTTCCGACCTGCCAGTTACGAACTCGCGATCTCTTTGGTGCTGGCGTGCTATTTGCACAACTCAACGGCCGCTCACCCTCAATGAAACATTTGTTCCGCAAGAATCCAATGGGTGCGATCATCCCAGCACTAATGCGCCGGATCCCATCAGAAATGCGCAGTTAAGTGTGCTTGGGCGAGAGTAGTACTAGGATGGGTGACCCCCTTGGAAGTCCTCGTGTTGCCCCCCTTTTTCGTTATTTTTTTCTTTCTTAAAAGCTCCGGTCCTTCTCGTTTCACTTGCTGCGGCCGTCGGATGGGAACTGACCGGGGCGAGGAAAAAGCATTCAAATCAGGCCTTCCGCACTTGTTCGCTCGAAATTACCGAAATTCCTCCACGGACGCCTCCTGGCACTGAAAACCACATTAGAGGCCCCTTTTTACTGCAACACACGAACGAAACCCAATGCTCGCACGGGGCGATGAAGGCGGTCGAGCTACCGTCCGTAACGCCCTCTTAGCTCGCCGCTTCCGAGCTGTCAGTTACGAACTTGCGAACTCTTTAGATTTGGGGCGATCTATGAGCGACTCGGCAACCACGTACACTCTATAAAAGACTTGTTCTGCCAGATTCCGATGGGTGCGATCACACCAGCACTGATGCACCAGAACCCATTAGAACTCCGCAGTTAAGCGTGCTTGGGCGAGAGTAGTGCTAGGATGGGTGACCTCTTGGGAAGTCCTCGTGTTACACCCCTTTTTCGTTGTTTTTTTCTTTCCTAGAAGCGCCGATCTTTCCCGTTTCATTTGCTACGGCCAGCGGATAAGAACTGACCAGGACGTGGAAAAGGCATCCAAATCAGGCCATCTGCCTATGTTCAGTCGAAATTACCGAAATTCCCCAACGGACGCCCGGTGGCCCTGAAAAACACATCAGGGGCCCCTTTCTACTGCAACGCACGGACGAAACCCCATGCATGCACGGGGCGATGATGGTAATCGAGCTGCCGTCCGCAACGCACGCTTAGCTCGCCTCTTTCGAGTTGTCAGTTACGACCTTGCGGCCTCTTTGGAGCCGGCGTGCTTTATGCGCAACTCAGCGGCCGCGTACCCGCAATGAAACATTTGTTCCGCCAGAATTCGACGGGTGCGATCATACCAGCACTAATGCACCGGATCCCATCAGAACTCCGCAGTTAAGCGTGCTTGGGCGAGAGTAGTACTGGGATGGTGACCTCCTGGGAAGTCCTTGTGTTGCACCCCTTTTTCGTTGTTTTTTCTTTCTCAAAACCACCGATCTTTCTCGTTTCATTTGCTGCGGCCGCCGGATGAGGACTGACCAGGACGAGGAGAAAGCTTCCAAATCAGGCCTTCCGTCCTTGTTCAATCGAAATTACCGAAATTCCTTTCCGGACGCCGCCTGGCACTGAAACCCACATTAGAGGCCCCTTTTTACTGCAACGCACGGACGAAACCCAATGCTCGCACGGGGCGATGAAGGCGGTCGAGCTTCCGTCCGTAACGAACTCTTAGCTCGCCGCTTCCGAGCTGTCAGTTACGAACTTGCAACCTCTTTAGATTTGGCGCGCTGTATACGCCACTCGGCAGCCGCGTACGCTCTATAAAAGATTTGTTCCGTCGGAATCCAACGGGTGCGATCATCGCAGCACTAATGCACCGGATCCCATCAGAACTGTGCAGTCAAGTGTGCTTGGGCGAGAGTAGTACTAGGATGGGTGACCTCCTGGGAAGTCCTCATGTTGCACCTCCTTTTCGTTGTTTTTTTCTTCCTTAAAAGCGCCGATCTTTCTCGTTTCACCTGCTGCGGCCGTCGGATGAGAACTGACCAGGACGAGGAAAAACCATCCAACTCAGGCCTTCCGCCCATGTTCACCTGAAATTACCGAAATTCCTTTATGGACGCCGCCTGGCAGTGAAAACCACATTAGAGGCCCCTTTTTACTGCAACACACGGACGAAACCCAATGCTCGCACGGGGCGATGAAGGCGTTCGAGCTACCGTCCGTAACGAACTCTTAGCTCGCCGCTTCCGAGCTGTCAGTTACGAACTTGCGAACTCTTTATATTTTGGCGCGATGTATGAGCGGCTCGGCAGCCGCGTGCACTCTATAAAAGATTTGTTCCGCCAGATTCTAATCGGTGCGATCATCCCGGCATTAATGCACCGGATCCCATCAGAACTGCGCAGTTAAGCGTGCTTGGGCGAGAGTAGTATTAGGATGGGTGGCCTCCTGGGAAGTCCTCGTGTTGCACCCCCTTTTCGGTGTTTTTTTCTTCCTTAAAAGCGCCGATCTTTCTCGTTTCATCTGCTGCGGCCGTCGGATGAGAACTGACCAGGACGAGAAAAAAGCATGCAAGTCAGGCCTTCCGCCCATGTTCACTTGAAATTACCGAAATTACCCTACAGACGCGTCCAGGCCCTGAAAACCACATCAGAGGTCGTTTTTTAATACAACATACAGACGAAACCCCATGCATGCACGGGGCGATGAGGGCGGTCGAGCTACCGTCCGTAACGCACTCTTAGCTCGCCGCTTCCGACCTGCCAGTTACGAACTCGCGATCTCTTTGGTGCTGGCGTGCTGTTTGCACAACTCAACGGCCGCTCACCCCCAATGAAACATTTGTTCCGCAAGAATCCAATGGGTGCGATCATCCCAGCACTAATGCACCGGATCCCATCAGAAATGCGCAATTAAGCGTGCTTGGGCGAGACTAGTACTAGGATGGGTGACCCCCTGGGAAGTCCTCGTGTTGCACCCCTTTTTCGTTATTTTTTTCTTTCTTAAAAGCTCCGGTCCTTCTCGTTTCACTTGCTGCGGCCGTCGGATGGGAACTGACCGGGGCGAGGAAAAAGCATTCAAATCAGGCCTTCCGCACTTGTTCGCTCGAAATTACCGAAATTCCTCCACGGACGCCTCTTGGCACTGAAAACCACATTAGAGGCCCCTTTTTACTGCAACACACGGACGAAACCCAATGCTCGCACGTGGCGATGAAGGCGGTCGTGCTACCGTCCGTAACGACCTCTTTGCTCGCCGCTTCCGAGCTGTCAGTTACGAACTTGCGAACTCTTTGGAGCTGGCGTGCTTTTATTAATAGCGCAACTCAGCGCGCGTACCCTCAATGAAACATTTGTTCCGCAAGAATTCGATGGGTGCGTCATACCAGCACTATGACCGGATCCCAATCGAACTCCGCAGTTAAGCGTGCTTGGGCAGAGTATAATGGATGGGTGAACCTCCTGGGTATGTCCCTCAGTGTTGCACCCTTTTTTCGTTGTTGTTTTCTTTCCTCAAAACCACCCGATCTTTCTCGTTTCATTTGGCTGCGGCCAGGCCGGATGAGGACTGACCAGGACGAGGAAAGCTTCCAAAGCAGGCTCCGCCCTTGTTCACTCGAAATTACCGAAATTCCTCCACGGACACCTCCTGGCACTGAAAACCACATTAGGGGCCCCTTTTTACTGCAACACACGGACGAAACCCAATGCTCGCACGGGGCGATGAAGGCCGTCGAGCTACCGTCCGTAACGAACTCTTAGCTCGCCGCTTCCGAGCTGTCAGTTACGAACTTGCGAACTCTTTAGAATTGGCGCGATGTATGAGCGACTCGGCAGCCGCGTGCACTCTATAAAAGATTTGTTCCCGCCACATTCCCCTAATGGGTGCGATCATCCAAGCATTAATGCACCGGATCCCATCAGAACTGCGCAGTTAAGCGTGCTTGGGCGAGAGTAGTACTAGGATGGGTGACCTCCTGGGAAGTCCTCGTGTTGCACCCCTTTTTCGTTGTTTTTTCTTTCTTAGAAGCGCCGATCTTTCTCGTTTCATTTGCTGTGGCCAGCGGATAAGAACTGCCCAGGACGTGGAAAAAGCATCCAAATCAGGCCATCCGCCTATGTTCAGTCGAAATTACCGAAATTCCCCTAAGGACGCCTCGTGGCCCTGAAAAACACATCAGAGGCCCCTTTTTACTGCAACGCACGGACGAAACCCCATGCATGCACGGGGCCAATGAAGGTGGTCGAGCTACCGTCCGTAACGCACGCTTAGGTCGCCTCCTCCGAGTTGTCAGCTACGAACTTGCGACCTCTTTGGAGCCGGCGTGCTTTATGCGCAACTCAGCGGCCGCGTACCCTCAATGAAACATTTGTTCCGCAAGATTTCGATGGGTGCGATCATACCAGCACTAATGCACCGGATCCCATCAGAACTCCGCAGTTAAGCGTGGTTGGGCGAGAGTAGTACGGGGATGGGTGACCTCCTGGGAAGTCCTCGTGTTGCACCCCTTTTTCGTTGTTTTTTCTTTCTCAAAACCACCGATCTTTCTCGTTTCATTTGCTGCGGCCGCCGGATGAGGACTGACCAGGACGAGGGAAAAGCTTCCAAATCAGGCCTTCCGTCCTTGTTCAATCGAAATTACCGAAATTCCTTTACGGACGCCGCCTGGCACTGAAAACCACATTAGAGGCCCCTTTTTACTGCAACACACGACGAAACCCAATGCTCGCACGGGGCGATGAAGGCGGTCGAGCTACCGTCCGTAATGAACTCTTAGGTCGCCGCTTCCGAGCTGTCAGTTACGAATTTGCGAACTCTTTAGATTTGGCGCGATGTATGAGCGACTCGGCAGCCGCGTGCACTCTATAAAAGATTTGTTCCGCCAGATTCTAATGGGTGCGATCATCCCAGCATTAATGCACCGGATCCCATCAGAACTGCGCAGTTACGCGTGCTTGGGCGAGAGTAGTACTAGGATGGGTGACCTCCTGTGAAGTCCTCGTGTTGCACCCCCTTTTCGTTGTTTTTTTCTTCCTTAAAAGCGCCGATCTTTCTCGTTTCATCTGCTGCAGCCGTCGGATGAGAACTGACCAGGACGAGGAAAAAGCATCCAAGTCAGGCCTTCCACCCATGTTCACTTGAAATTACCAAAATTCCCCTACGGACGCGTCGAGGCCCTGAAAACCACATCAGAGGTCGTTTTTTAATACAACACACGGACGAAACCCCATGCATGCACGGGGCGATGAGGGTGGTCGAGATACCGTCCGTAACGCACTCTTAGCTCGCCGCTTCCGAGCTGCCAGTTACGAACTTGCGATCTCTTTGGAGCTGGTGTGCTGTATGCACAACTCAACGGCCGCTCACCCTCAATGAAACATTTGTTCTGCAAGAATCCAATGGGTGCGATCATCCCAGCACTAATGCACCGGATCCCATCAGAAATGCGCAATTAAGCGTGCTTAGGCGAGAGCAGTGCTAGAATAGGTGACCCCCTGGGAAGTCCTCGTGTTGCACCCCTTTTTTGTTATTTTTTTCTGTAACGGCCCGAACCTAATATTTATTTTAGTTATATTGAAGTATCTTAATTATAACTCCATCCAGTTGGGCCCTGCATTTTATTTCATCATTTTCTATATATTTATCCGTATTTGTGCAATTGCAGGTTGAATCGGCAGAGTGGCCTCGAAACGGATCTTAGTTATTCCTAAATACTTCATAAACATTTTAATGAATAATTGAATGTTCGTCTCCAATTTTACCTTCAAAAGATTCAAATTTTTTAATTCGGCAGCTTTAGTGGAAAATATTAATTCCATGTGATAATATAGACCAATGTACATGATAAGAGTGAAAAAAAAAAAAAAGAAGAAGCCGACATAAGTCGGTTGAAAAACCAAAATCAACCCCCACAATTTTCACTCCCCTCTCTGCCTCCCATACCCAACCCCCTCCCATCCCCTGCTTCTGCCTCACGTCGCCCCCTCCCCTGTCGGTTGCTTTGCTGCCGAACACCGGCTACTGCCGGCCATCATCAGCTGGTCACCGTCGCACGCCCAGCCAACCCCACCGTTGCACGCACGCATCCCCCTCGCTCAGCCTTCCTCTGCCCGTGACACGCCCAGCTGCGTCCTCCCCTGTTGCCAGTCGGTCGCCGGTGCCTGCCGTGGGTTCGCCGGTCACCGGCGCTTCACCTATTGTGGCCGACCGCCCCATTACCGGCCCCATCTCCTTCTCCATCCCCTTGCTCTGGCTCTAACTGAAAGTGGAAGGTAAAACCCTAACCTTGCTTAGCTGATTTAGTTTGATGATTTGAGTTTCAATTTGTGTACAAACGGATATAATTAACGTTAGTGATTATCCATGTGCAAATATCTTGGGTTATTTTGGATGATGGGATGAATGATGAATTTAATTGTGTTGTTTCAAGTTGGGTTGTGAATGGGCAAAGAATTGGAAGTGAGAAATTGGAGCTGTTTACGACAACTCAAGTGAATGTGTTAATCCTGATGAATGATTGTGTGCGAATGGAAGGTTGCAAGTTTATTTGAGTTCTAGTCTATTTGTTATAATTCATTGATTAATTCCGATGCCTGATTGAGTGAATTCATGGAGCTTGAACTTATTTGACGTTATTGGGTTGTTGCCTGTAATCTGAATTTGGGAAATGTGGAATTGTTTGGTGGAATTATGAATTTATAGCCTGAGTTGAATGGCTATGGGATTTATTTGTACAGCTTGATAACGGTAAAGGATTAAAGGAAGAGGGAAGTGAAATGAATTCTAACTTATCCGGGATTTTATTGCATAGCTGTGAATTTAACGAATTGGGGGTAAGTGACGAAGAAGAATATGAAAGCCTTAGGGCTAGGTGGGGAGGGGTATGTATATCGCAGGAAACTAGAATAGGATGAACTAACTATCTTGGGGTGTGCCTTAATTGAAGTTAAAGTAAATGCCATCAAGTTAATGAATTTTAGTGAGCAGCAAAGGAAAGTGACATACGTCAGTGGGTTGGAGTCATGAGGCTAAGTGTATCACAAAAAGGGTAATTGAAGGAAATCATATAAGTTTGTGTTAAGATGTTATAAGTCGGGGGGTGGCATAAGCTCGAGCTACAAAGTTCGATGTTTAGAGTAAAGTGTAAGCTAATAAGCTTTGGGTCACCATTGAACAACAGCTTAAGGCATGCAAAATGTTTCGACCACTAATTTGCTTCATCAATAGTCTTATGAATAACCCAGTTTACTTATATCACTAGCTTAATGTGATAATAGTTCGGTGTCTTGCTTGGCTTCATCCTCCATTTAATATAAACAGCCAAACTAGCAGTACTCAGTAAATTTACGATATGGATGTGATAGGAATTCCGAAGGTATCAGGACTATTTCACATATGTAGGTAATTATGTAAATGGTTAAATATTTTGAAGTCAATGCTAAGAATAGTGAGATACAAGGCTTGGATGATGATCAAGATTTATACAACACTAACAGTGTAGGCCATAATAACTCGACTAGTCATACTGGCGATAATAACACTTTACAAGGACCTTGATGCACATCACACAACAAAACCATGATAATAACGAACTTATAGCATTAATTCTTCTTGTACTGATGGTAACACCGTTATTTATACCTACACTGTTAGTTACAAATGATCCATTAAGCTGGGAAATAGACTAAACTTCGTTGTGACATGCTAATTGGGAAAAGTAACATGTATGAAGCACGAATGAGGTCACTCCTGTCGCTTCAAGCTGCTAACACACGTTCTTCATTACAAAAAGGAGAGAGAATCTCTAAGACCAGGTACGTACACTGCCTGTGCTCTTCGAAAATTCACGTATTTCTCAGCAAAGCAAAGTAACACAAGATTCATTCAAATGAACCAAGTTTCACAGTGTTTTGTCATATAAACAAGTGACCCCGCCCAGTGACCAAGCATTGGGGCTTCTGCCCATCAATATACCCGCGCGCGGCGTCAACTCAGGCTTCTCGATCGGCCTGGGGGGGTGAGCACCCAAAGTATGATCGTTTCATGATGTACATCGACCAAGGGGTTCACTTTCAGATAATAATCAGCAAGTCAATTTCAATTCGTAATGCTCTCTCTCCTGTTTGCAAAGCAAAATGTTTTGAAATGCGGTCGGCCTAACTAATTTCATATAAACTTATTTCACTGCATGGGAATGTACGTATTGAGCTTCGGCTCACAATTCGAATGTTTTATATTTTCTGTTTTAGGTATGGGAGAAAGGAGTGGCCATCCTCCGGCGAAATCAGAAAGCAACATGCAATGGACGTTGCTGAACGTTAGCTAGTCAACGTTCACAGTAATTATGAGCTAGTATCTTGGAGGTTGTTTATCCTTCGTATTTTGAAACTTCGGGGGCAACAACGCTTGGTATTGGTATGTTAAGTTATCCAGGATAGTAAGTCAGGTAGCCTTATTCACTCTCGGAATGGCGGTAACGCCTCCAATCAGAGACTTCCGCTGCAAAATCAATAGTAATTAGGCGCTTAAGCTACAGTAATCCGACTTTAGTATTTGGGGGCGTTACATTTTCTTTCTTAAAAGCACCGGTCTTTCTCATTTCATTTGCTGCGGCCGTCGGATGGGAATCGACCGGGACGAGGAAAAAGCTTTCAAATCAGGCCTTCCGCCCTTGTTCACTCGAAATTACCGACATTCCTCCACGGACGCCTCCTGGCACTGAAAACCACATTAGAGGCCCCTTTTTACTGCAACACACGGAAGAAACCCAATGCTCGCACGGGGCGATGAAGGCGGTCGAGCTACCGTCCGTAACGCACTCTTAGCTCGCCGCTTCCGAGCTGTCAGTTACGAACTTGCGAACTCTTTAGATTTGTCGCGATCTACGAGCGACTCGGCAGCCGCGTACACTCTATAAAAGACTTGTTCCGCCAGATTCCGATGGTGCGATCATTCCAGCACTGATGCACCGGATCCCATCAGAACTCCGCAGTTAAGCGTGCTTGGGCGAGAGTAGTGCTACGATGGGTGACCTCCTGGGAAGTCCTCGTGTTGCACCCCTTTTTCGTTGTTTTTTCTTTCTTAGAAGCGCCGATCTTTCTCGTTTCATTTGCTGCGGCCAGCGGATAAGAACTGACCAGGACGTGGAAAAACCATCCAAATCAGGCCATCCACCTATGTTCAGTCGAAATTACCGAAATTCCCCTACGGACGCCTCGTGGCCCTGAAAAACACATCAGAGGCCCCTTTTTACTGCAACGCACGGGGGAAACCCCATGCATGCACGGGGCGATGAAGGTGGTGGAGCTACCGTCCGTAACGCGCGCTTAGCTCGCCTCTTCCGACTTGTCAGTTACGAACTTGCGACCTCTTGGGAGCGGGCGTGTTTTATGCGCAACTCAGCGGCCGCGTACCCTCAATGAAACATTTGTTCCGCAAGAATTCGATGGGTGCGATCATACAAGCACTAATGCACCGGATCCCATCAGAACTCCGCAGTTAAGCGTGCTTGGGCGAGAGTAGTACTGGGATGGGTGACCTCCTGGGATGTCCTCGTGTTGCACCCCTTTTTCGTTGTTTTTTCTTTCTCAAAACCACCGATCTTTCTCGTTTCATTTACTGCGGCCGTCGGATGAGGACTGACCAGGACGAGGAAAAAGCTTCCAAATCAGGCCTTCCGTCCTTGTTCAAACGAAATTACTGAAATTCCTTTACGGACGCCGCTTGGCCCTGAAAACCACATTAGAGGCCCCTTTTTACTGCAACACACAGACGAAACCCAATGCTCGCACGGGGCGATGAAGGCGGTCGAGCTACCGTCCGTAACGAACTCTAAGCTCGCCGCTTCCGAGCTGTCAGTTACGAACTTGCGAACTCTTTAGATTTGGCGCGATGTATGAGCGACTCGGCAGTCGCGTGCACTCTATAAAAGATTTGTTCCGCCAAATTCTAATGGGTGCGATCATGCCAGCATTAATGCACCGGATCCCATCAGAACTGCGCAATTAAGCGTGCTTGTGCGAGAGTAGTACTAGGATGGGTGACCCCCTGGGAAGTCCTCGTGTTGCACCCCTTTTTCGTTTTTTTTTTCTTTCTTAAAAGCACCGGTCTTTCTCGTTTCACTTGCTGCGGCCGTCGGATGGGAACTGACCGGGACGAGGAAAAAGCTTTCAAATCAGGCCTTTCGCCCTTGTTCACTCGAAATTACCGAAATTCCTCCACGGACGCCGCCTGGCGCTGAAAACCACATTAGAGGCCCCTTTTTACTGCAACACACGGACGAAACCCAATGCTCGCACGGGGAGATGAAGGCGGTCGAGCTACCGTCCGTAACGCACTCTTAGCTCGCCGCTTCCGAGCTGTCAGTTACGAACTTGCGAACTCTTTAGATTTGGCGCGATCTATGAGCGAGTCGGCAGCCGCGTACACTCTATAAAAGACTTGTTCCGCCAGATTCCCATGGGTGCGATCATACCAGCACTGATGCACCGGATCCCCTCAGAACTCCGCAGTTAAGCGTGCTTGGGCGAGAGTAGTGCTAGGATGGGTGACCTCCTGGGAAGTCCTCGTGTTGCACCCCTTTTTCGTTGTTTTTGTCTTTCTTAGAAGCGCCGATCTTTCTCGTTTCATTTGCTGCGGCCAGCGGATAAGAACTGACCAGGACGTGGAAAAAGCATCCAAATCAGGCCATCCGCCTATGTTCAGTCGAAATTACCGAAATTCCCCTACGGACCCCTCGTGGCCCTGAAAAAAACATCAGAGGCCCCTTTTTACTGCAACGCACGGACGAAACCCCATGCATGCACGGGGCGATGAAGGTGGTCGAGCTACCGTCCGTAACGCACGCTTAGCTCGCCTCTTCCGAGTTGTCCGTTACGAACTTGCGACCTCTTTGGAGCGGGCGTGCTTTATGCGCAACGTAGCGGCCGCGTACCCTCAATGAAACATTTGTTCCGCAAGAATTCGATGGGTGCGATCGTACCAGCACTAATGCACCGGATCCCATCAGAACTCCGCAGTTAAGCGTGCTTGGTGTCACGGGTCGATAATTCACTCAAACTTAGACCCGTGCGGCCTAGCAAACTTTGCTTGTGATTCTTGCCTTGTTTGCTAGTAAACCTTAAGGAAGCTTGACTTAGCCTTTGAGGAGCTAAGTAAGCACACTTCACACTCTAAGAAAGCTTTAGAGAGAGAAAGTAGAGAGAGAAGGAGTTTGGGAGAATGCTTTGTATTGCACTTGAATGCTTTCAATGGCTTGGTTACAAATGAGCCCCCTTGGGGGGATTTATACACTACCACCTCCTCAATGGACGGTGGAGATCTAATTGATCCTACGGTTGATATTGTACATCCAGAATGTTCTATACAAATATCTAAGGTTCTACACAAGTGTGGAGTTGTGTGGAACCTTCTGGAACCTTGGAGGACCCTCTAGAACATACTCTAAGGAAATCCAGGGCATTCTAGAGTATTCTAGAGCGGTCCGTGACATCCTCCCCCACTTAATCCGGCGACGTCCTCGTTGCCTTTTTGTCCTCGTACGCGCGAATTTGCTCCTTGAATTGCCATAAGTGTTGGACGGGTTCCCAGCTGGCCTCGCTCTCGGGTAGTCCTTTCCATTTGACAAGGAGTTCATGAGTTGGTGGTTGGTTGGAACGTCGCACCACTCGATCGGCTAGGACCTCTTCTACTTCCTTGTCATGTTGCACCTTGATGCCCAAAGGTGCCCGATGTGAGATACCTCGACTTGGATCCACATTGTCCCCATGATAAGGCTTGAGTAGGCTTACATGAAAGACGGGGTGGTACTTGATCTTGGGAGGCAACTCCACCTTGTAAGCTTGCGCCCCCACCTTCTTGAGGATGGGGAAAGGTCCCTCATATCGGCGAATGAGACCTCGATGTCGGCCGCTTAACCTCGCATGATTGTACATCTTGACAAGTACGAGGTCTCCGACTTGGAACTCCCTCGAGCGCCTCTTTTTATCCGCCCACTTCTTCATTTTCTTGGAGGCTTTCTCCAAGTAAGCTCGAGCCACCCCCACTTGGTCATTCCAGTCCTTGGCGAACTTGTAGGCGGGTGGACTCGGTCCCCGGTACCCCGTGGCAAGAGAACTCGGGGTCAACGGTTGTTGCCCCGTAACAATTTCAAACGGACTCTGGCCCCACTCGCTCCTTTGTAGGTTATATGAGAATTGGGCCACATCAAGCAACTTAGCCCAATCCTTTTGGTTGGCACTCACATAGTGCCTTAAGTAAAGCTCCAAGAGAGCATTGGCCCTCTCGGTCTGTCCATCACTTTGGGGATGGAAGCTAGTAGAAAAGTTAAGCTCGGATCCCATGAGCTTGAATAACTCGGTCCAAAATCGCCCTGTGAACCGAGTGTCCCGATCACTCACAATTGATCGAGGCAGGCCCCAATACTTGACCACATGTTTGAAGAATAAATAGGCGGCTTGCTCGGCGAAACATTCCTTGGGTGCGGGAATGAAAGTGGCATACTTAGAGTATCAGTCCACCACCACAAGCACCCAATTATATCCATCACTCGTGGGTAACCCCACGATGAAGTCCATAGAGACGCTTTCCCACGGTCTTTCGGGAATGGGCAGAGGCTCCAATAGTCCCGCAGGTGCACCTTGTTCCACTTTGTCTTGTTGACACACAAGACAAGTCTTCACATAGGCCTCCACATCATCCTTCAAGTGAGGCCAATAGTAGGAATCTCCTACAAGGGCAAGAGTGCGGTGTATGCCTGGATGGCCCGCCCACTTGCTATCATGACACTCCTTCATGACTTCCCGCCGAAGGTTGTCATATGAAGGAACATAGATGCACTTGCCCTTAGTGCGGATCAAGCCATCTTCCTGCCAAAATCTCCGTGTCTTGCCCTCCTTGACAAGTTGGATGATGGTATGGGCAAGAGAATCATGTTGGAGTCCCTCCTTAATGCGGTCCCGTAGGTTGCCTTGAGGGCGACTGATGTTGGCAAGTTCACCCTTGCGGCTCAAGGCATCGGCCACTAGATTGGCACGTCCTAGCTTATACTCCATAACATAGTCAAACTCAGCCAGGAAATCTTGCCACCAGGCTTGCTTGGGAGTCAGCTTCTTTTGAGTTTGGAAGTAACTTGTGGCTACATTGTCGGTCTTGATTGTGAACTTACTCCCGAGCAAGTAATGCCTCCAAGTGCGGAGACAATGTATAACCGCGGTCATCTCCTTTTCTTGGACCGTGTACCGCCTCTCGGTGTCATTTAGCTTCCGGCTCTCAAAGGCAATAGGATGACCATCTTGCATCAAGACACCGCCAATGGCAAAGTCGGAAGCATCCGTGTGCAGTTCAAAAGGCTTGTTGAGGTCGGGGAGAGAGAGGACGGGCTCCTCCGTGATAGCCTTCTTCAAGGCATTAAAGGCATGTTGGCATTCTTGGCTCCACGTCCATCCTCTTCCCTTCTTTAACAAGTCGGTGAGAGGGGCGGCTATCGCGGAATAACCCTTGATGAACCGTCGGTAATAGTTCACCAAGCCAAGGAAAGATCTTAACTCAGTGACTTTCGTTGGTGGCTCCCAGTCTAGGATGGCCTTGACTTTAGCCGGGTCCATGCGTAGCTTGCCTCTACCAATGATGTGCCCCAAGAAGGGCACCTCTTCTTGTGCGAATGAGCACTTTTCTTTCTTTACATAAAGTTGGTTGTCCCTCAAAGTTCGGAACACTTCCCGCAAGTGTCCCACATGCTCCTCCAAGGACTTGCTATAGATGACAATGTCATCAAGATACACAACGACGAAACGATCAAGGAAAGGAGCAAGTACCTTGTTCATGAGGGTGCAAAATGTGGCCGGTGCATTTGTAAGGCCAAAGGGCATTACAAGGAACTCGTATGAACCATAACGTGTCACACATGCCGTCTTTGGCTCATCCCCTTCGGCTATACGGACTTGATAGTACCCACTCCTCAAATCGAGCTTTGTAAAGTACCTTGCATCTCCGAGTTGATCAAACAAGTCATCGATGCGAGGGATGGGATACTTGTTCTTGATGGTGACCTTGTTGAGGGCCCGATAGTCGATGCATAGACGAAGAGAACCATCATGTTTCTTTTGGAATAATACCGGCGCACCATAAGGAGATTTGGAGGGACGAATGTAACCGGCATTAAGTAACTCCTTCAGCTGTCTCCTTAGCTCCTCGAGTTCCGGAGGTGCCATTCGGTAAGGAGGAAATGCGGGTAGCTTAGCCCCCACCTCTAACTCAATAGCATGATCGACTTCCCTTCTTGGAGGAAGCCTCTTGGGTAACTCGGCGGGCATGACGTCTTTGAACTCACCAAGTGCCTCTTGGATGACCTTGGGGGCTTGAACTTCCTTGGGTTCCTCTTTCATCTTAAGAGTAGCAAGGAAAGTTAGTTCCTTTTTCTTCAGTCCCTTAGAAAACTGAAGGGCGGAGAGCATGTTGCCTTCATCGATGCCCCTCTTCACGGGAACATTACAAGGTTGTCCCGTTTCCATGATACACAGGGTGTCGGTGTAAGGTACCAAGTGGGCCTTTACCGCGTCAAGAAAATCGATGCCCAAATAGAATTTCTTGTCATCTAAGGGGGCAACGGTGATATCGACCTTACCTTTCCACTGGCCGATTTGAATGGGGGTGCCGCGAGCAACTCCATGGATAGGGAGGCTCCTAGCATTGACTCCCTTTACATATCCTCCCTCTTTGATGTAGGAGAGGCCAACCTCATCGGCAAGCTCCTTGGCCATATAGACCGTGTCGGCACCGGTATCTAACAATGCTTGGAGAGGCTTACCGTTGATAAGTGTCTCCACGTACATGCGCCCATGAGACTGTTTCTCTACTTTTGCATGGATCGCATTGAGTAGCTTGAGGGAAGCAATCTTCTTCTCCTCTTGCTCCTCTTCTTTTTGGACAATGGCGGCAAGCTTACCCTTCTTGGGACATTCAAAGACCCAGTGTGGACCGTTGCATAGGAAACATGAATACTTCCGGGGTGCGTCGTTCTTCTTGCCTTTTCCTTTGTCGGTAGAGGGTTTGTCCCTCTTGGGGGACTTGTCTCGGTCTCCCCCACCTTTGCCGCTCCCACTATTCTTCTTGCCTTGTCCTTTTGACGAGTCTCTCTTGTACTCGTTTAGTGACTCGGCGGCGGCAATCGCGGAGGCGAGGTCTTGTACACCACGCCTTTCCAACTCGGTCTTGGCCCAACCACTTAGGCCATCTAGGAAGGCGAATAAGGCGTCTTCCTCTCCCATGTTTGGGATCTCCAAGAGAAGCTCTTGGAATTCCCTCACATACTTACGAAGGTGGCCCTCCTTGTGTTGGAGGCGCCTCAACTTGGCCCGGGCTTCCTTTACGGCATCCTTGGGGTAGAATTGCTCTTTGAGCTCCTCTTGAATCCATCCCAAGTGGTGATGGGAGTGGACCCTCGGTTGACATCGTCGCACCTTCGACGCCACCAAATAAGAGCAATGTCTTTAAGAGAGAAGGAAGCCAGGTTTACCTTTTGTGCTTCATCGATGATGCCTACTGCTCCAAAGTAAGCTTCGAACTTCCAAAAGGAGTTATCTATCTCCCTCGCGTTCCTGGCCCCGTTGTAGGTTGGGGTTTGGAGCGCATTCACCTTTGGGGTGGTGGACACTTGACCTGATCCACCATTGCCTGCATTGGCCACCGCGGCCATGCATACTTTGAGTTGGGTTTCCAAGGCCTCAACCCTTGCCTTGTACGCCTCAATCTCGGATTTGCAAGCCATCACCTCGGCTTTGCAAGCTTGGAGTTCTCCATCCCGAAGAGCTCGGACCTCCTCGTCGACATTGCTTGCTAAGGATTTCACCGCCTCTTGCACCTCTGCACGGAGCTCCTCCAAGTCCCCCGTGGACTCGAGCTCCTCGATACGCTTCTCCATGTCATCTACCCTGCCCGTGAGGTCCGACACGGAGTGGTTAATCTCCGCAAGCTTGTCATCTACAAGGATCGACAAGTCCTTGTTCTTATCCTTGCCCTTCTTTCCTTCTTGTTGAGGATTGCCAGCATCAGTGACACTTGAAGCCATGGATCTCCCAAACCGAAGCTCTGATACCAACTGTCACGGGTCGATAATTCACTCAAACTTAGACCCGTGCTGCCTAGCAAACTTTGCTTGTGATTCTTGCCTTGTTTGCTAGTAAGCCTTAAGGAAGCTTGACTTAGCCTTTGAGGAGCTAAGTAAGCACACTTCACACTCTAAAAAAGCTTTAGAGAGAGAAAGTAGAGAGAGAAGGAGGTTGGGAGAATGCTTTGTATTGCACTTGAATGCTTGCTTACAAATGAGCCCCCTTGGGGGTATTTATACACTGCCACCTCCTCAATGGACGGTGGAGATCTAATTGATCCTATGGTTGATATTGTACATCCAGAATGTTCTATACAAATATCTAAGGTTCTACACAAGTGTGGAGTTGTGTGGACCCTTCTGGAACCTTGGAGGACCCTCTAGAACATACTCTAAGGAAATCCAGGGCATTCTAGAGTATTCTAGAGCGGTCCGTGACATTGGGCGAGAGTAGTACTGGGATGGGTGACCTCCTGGGAAGTCCTCGTGTTGCACCCCTTTTTCGTTGTTTTTTCTTTCTCAAAACCACCGATCTTTCTCGCTTCATTTGCTGCGGCCGCCGGATGAGGACTGACCAGGACGAGGAAAAAGCTTCCAAATCAGGCCTTCCGTCCTTGTTCAATCGAAATTACCGAAATTCCTCCACGGACGCCTCCTGGCACTGAAAACCACATTAGAGGCCCCTTTTTACTCCAACACACGGACAAAACCCCGTGCTCGTACGGGGCGATGAAGGCGGTCGAGCGACCGTCCGTGACGAACTCTTAGCTCGCCGCTTCGGAGCTGTATGTTACGAACTTGCGAACTCTTCAGATTTGGCGCGATGTATGAGCGACTCGGCAGCCGCGTGCACTGTATAAAAGATTTGTTCCGCCAGATTCTAATGGGTGCGATCATACTAGCACTGATGCACCAGATCCCATCAGAACTCCGCAGTTAAGCGTGCTTGGGCGAGAGTAGCGCTAGGATGGGTGACCTCCTGGGAAGTCCTCGTGTTGCACCCCCTTTTCGTTGTTTTTTCTTTCTTAAAAGCGCCGATCTTCCTCGTTTCATCTGCTGCGGCCGTCGGATGAGAACT
>JAKOGI010004380.1:0-27638 GCA_029747015.1 Carnegiea gigantea
CTACGAGAATTAACCGGGGCTTCATTTGGTACTTTAATACATATAGAGGAAGCCACCATGATGTTATCTTTAACCAATCACATGGTGAGCCAATATTTACTAGACAAAAGGAAGAGAAAAACTTCGAGTTTGTCCAAGGCTGATCCCAGAATTTGGTTTAAATTGCTTTGTTCACTTGGGAGGTTTTAGTTTTGTGGTCACATTTCCTCAGCTTTCAAGACATGATAAAGCACCTTCTACTGCTCTGTGAGTATTTTGAAAATTAGGCAATGATGACCAAAGGGTCCTTTGTCACGACATTTGGGGCTAAATATTCATACCTAATGGCTATAAACCGCAGTTCAACGTATACTTCACTCGGAGTTGGCCATCAGTATCAGACAGGGGCAAGGCTAAGTATGAATCTCACTTGGTTTTCAGACGTGTTTCTTGGCAGGGGAAAAAAAACAAAGTTCTCATTGGGCATAATTGCCCGAATCAGTGAAATAAAGGGGTCCGAACATGAATAAACATCATTTCTGCCAAAAATGCTGCTTCAAGCAAGGATGTCATATATTAGAGTTCAGCAAGTCACTTGGATCCAGGTGCTAATTGAAAATGCCCCAATCTCGTACAATGTAAACAACAGGATGGTAGACAATTGACACTCCAAGTGCTCAGTGCCTGTCAGGTTTACGCTGTGGCTTCTGCCAGATTCTTATGATGCACTTGAGGATTGGAAACAAATGAGAGCTGAGCTAAATAGTCTCGTAACTTGATGCTCATGCAAACTTTATAGGTTTCCTTCACATAAGCAATCGAACATTTGCTTTGATAGGTAATAGGTGGTGACGGAAGCAATGGCACAGAAAACAGCTTCGGGAAGCAGCTTAGAACGCAGTAATGTAGGGCATCGGTCATTTTTGCTTACAAGTCAAGTGGGGTTTGACACGTCAATGAATTCCAGTCTAGTAGTGGTTGCCTGGCCAGTGGGCATGGCATTTTTTCAGGGGAAAAAAAATGTATAGTCATCAGCATTTTTTTGGGCAAACTTGCACTTTAGAGTCACCAGATCTCATGCTATGATACAGCGCAAGAAATGTATAGGCTTTGGAGAATGCTTTCGAATAAGCATTTTTATAGTTGATGAACAGGGTAGGCTGTAATGCTTAAAGGCATTAAGAAAAATGAGTACTTTCCAAGCAGCTTGCATATAAAAGGGTGAATAAACATTAAGCATAATTGCCCTCCCAGAGAGATTAGCTACCAGAAGTAATTTTTACGGATGCGAAGGTGAAAACCAAACTCTAATAGCTTAAACAGCCAGCAGTTACACCTCAAACAGAAAAAGCATAAAATAGTTACCGCTCAGGAATCACACTACTTCGAGTCGGGACTGACGATTTCTCTTTTCTATAATGCTCTGAGCTGTCAGCTCACTTGCTCTCCACTGCCCCATCAACTTCCCCTTCACTCTCGACTCAATCTGCGAGAGCAGTTCTTCTGTCAGCATGTGATCACTTCAGTATAATAAATAGATGAGAATAAATCACAAAATCCAAAAGCCCATATGTGAGTCACCACCCCAAAGCCCCATCTAGTTGGGGGGGGGGGTGTACGGTAGCTCAGCGTCGAGCAGCCAATGGCCGCTTGAATGCCACTTTCTGAAGGACCCTAAATTTTGGCAGTCACTGCCAGCATTCCTTTCTTGTTTTTTTTTTTTTTGGGGGTTATTTTTAACAAGAAAAAACTTTTAATGGCATACTGTTGTCCAATAAAAGAAGCATTAGTGCATCAGAGGGAAGAGGTGCTGCTGGAAGCTTGAAATAACAGGCAACAGGCAACAGGGGAGATTAAAAAAATGAGAGAGAGTGAGAAAGAGGTGCAATGGAAAATCAGATCGTCAAGAGAAGGGACGCAGAAAACAGAACCAAAACGTTGAGAAGCTAGCAAGGTCATAAATAGGTGAAAAACAGTCCTCCAGTTTCACAGTCGCTTTTAAAGTGAGGAAATTGTAAGATTAAGTGTAGAAGAAACATCAACTGTGTGAAGCACCTTACCCACTTCGGAAGGGGGGGGGGGTGTCAAGAATCTGGATTGAAACAAAGGGACAAACATGGAAAAGCAAGACGTGTTGAGGCTATACACAACCTTTAAGGACTAGAACAGGCAGCAAAATCTAGAATAAAAATGGTTTCCCCAAAATAAAAGCTTAAAGAAGACAAGTTCCATCTAAAGGGGAATTTACATATTCAATAGAGATTGATTCTAAATGGTACACTTTTATATCCACAAAATAAAAAATGAGATCAGAACCGAAAGCATTCATGAGAGATGGCCATACAACTGAACCCATCGCTAAGACTGACCATTCCATCAGTCCCATACCATGTTAGAGCAATCCACACAAGAAAAGCAACAAAAACAGCGGCGTCCTCAGTTGCAATCTGTGACTCACAAAAATATGAGTCACAAATTACAAAGCCCTGTGCAATGTGGGAAATGGGTGGTACCATTTTAGCTAGTACAAAAAAGCTCCCTCTTCCAAATCCCAACCCAGCTAACGAAAGAAAAGGTTTAAAAAGAAGGAAAAGCCAGGGATAAAAATCGAATTTTTACATGTCACAATGGGGGAAAACACACTCACACACTCACACAACCAGTTCACTGTTGTATAAGCCAGTTCCCTATCAAAAGAAAAGACAAAAGAAACAGAATTGCACTTTATGAATCAAACTAAAACCCCCACAACTATTGCCCATAGCCATTTTTGAAGGCTACTATAGAAGTTTATGAGCATTTGATGTGACCGGTATGAGGATATAAATGTGACACATGACACATCCATTCAAGGATCACCTTTTTTTTGGGGGGGGGGGTCATCTCAAGACTTTCCATACCGACCAAATGCAACATGACACATCCATTCAAAGCAAACCCCCAAGGCCCCAACACAGCCTGTTCATTGAATTACTTACATCTATGATATGGAAAGTTGCTTCCATGTGTTTTGCCCCGTATCTGCAAAGAAGAAAAACATAACAGCATGTAAGGAACACATTGCACCATTAAGTCACAACGATTTGCCTCAAGGGAATAATAAGAACACAGAGAAGAATAAAACTAAATTACCAAACAAAGCCCCTCCTCCCCTTGTGTGGGGTTTTCTTTGGCATGCGATTGGGAGGCCGGAGGTTGTTTTAAAGTATAACCACCACTACATGACTTATCAACAGACAAACTGAGGGTAATTACATAGTAAAGTGCTTTGAAAGCTTAACTGCATCAGGTAGACAACTAGGTGCTTCAACAACAGCGAAACAGCTTCATAGCTCATATGAGAGTTCAGTCATCAGAAGAAAAATGACACTCTTAAAGACGAGACTGAGAGAAGGGAAGCTCGGAGGGGTTGCCAAAAGGTGATGCATGGCCTATCCAAGGCCAAATTGGGTGAAGGGCTTCAGCAACAATTATCTCCGAGTACCACGTACAGGGAACAATTATAACATGACTGGCCACATGCATAACAGAGGTAGCCTATGGGTTTCTGACATTCCTACTCAGTATTCACAACCACCACCACCCCCCCCCCCCCCCAAAACCAAAAAAAATAGAAACAAAAAAGAAACTAAAAAAGTAAAAATGTTACTAGGGAAAAAACAAAGAGGAAGAGGCATTTCGTCTTGTGAAGTAGATGATCCTTGCCTCTATACTGGTTACTGATCAATAGAAGGATAAAGCTATTGGGGCAAAGTGACAAGAAGAAGAGAGTAACTACTACCCTAACCCCCTTTGAGTTAGCATTTTTATGTGCAGTGAGTGAGGAAGATTAATTGTCTTATGATGTTACTAGAGGTTAGGACCAAGGAATATCATAGAAGTCCGATTGTGTCCAATATACCTCAGCACTGCCCGGATAACTTCTAGCCCCATATAGTGCTCCTGCACCCAAAAAATTTGAGAACCATATTTAAAAAGAGAAAATACACATCCAATGAGTAGTGAAAACTTAAGTTTCCTGACCTAACTTACCAGAAGGATATACACTCTGCTGCTGATGATACGCCAAGGAGCTCGTAAGACCACTAGGAGCTAGAGGCATCACATTGCGACTGAAGCACCAAGAAACAGCTAACTATTGTAACAAATAAATTTCCAAAGTGCAATACACAGCACTTAAGGATAAGAATCACTAGATTGCATGTTAGCAGAAAATAACCTCGAGCTTGCAACAGGAAAAGAAGCATCCAAGCGGGGATAAGGATATCTGTTCATGTCTGGACGCAATGGATCCGCTTCCTAGAAGGATGAAACAAAAAGTAGTTTATTCAACAGAAGAAGAGGGAAAAAAGGGGGGAGGAGGGTCCCAGGGACAGTGACCACAAGTTATTAACACTTACCAACATAGAAAGTTGATGTCTTCCACCAGGCAAGGAGCTAGAGTAATGTATATCCGCTGGGCCTGCAACTAAACCAGATTTTAGAGAGGTCACTTCGAGGGGCATTCTACATTTGAGAGAGTTGGGTTATCTGACCCCACAGCTTTTCGGAGTTTTTTAATATTAATCTGGTAAAACGAAATACTTATGTACATTAAATGACCCTATAAAATCAGTGAGGAGGCGCCAGAGTAAAAGGCCTTCACTTCAGCTTGCAGTAAGTTTGTGTTTGACTCTGCTTGAATGCATTTGCCAGTTCACCCTTTTCAAATCCAGACCCCCCCCCCAAACAGGGGAAAAAAAAACCCTCATCCTGAGAGTGCCATCGCCATAGGTAGTCATTTGTGTTATTCGTTTGAAATTAGTTTATGCTAAATTGGTGAGTCCATAATTATATTTGGGTTGTAATGTATATGTTCAATTACATAATAATATTTTTATTCATAATTGATGATTTGATGAATCGTTTTCAAGTCAGAAGTTTAATTGGGAAATTTCATGATAGAATCTGGGAGTTCAAATTGGTAATTTGCAAGGAGGTTTGGAAAATAGATCTTTTATTATGTTTATAAATTACACAACAAAATTTTGAAAATGGGAACTCAAGTTAATGATTTGGAAATTTGGCGAATTCTTGAGTTTGCCATAACTTGTACGTGAATTAGGTAAGTAAGAACATTTTACTTAGTTCCCATCCCAGTTAATTTGACTCCCAGACCCGGCACGGGTTACTTCACAAATTTTGTCTACTAAAAGTAAGATTATATGCAGACCAAAGCTCATTACCCATAAACTAAGGGGCCAACGCCTTTTTTTAAATTAAAAAAAAAAAAAAGGTGCACACTCATTGAGCAGATAGAACTACGGAAAACCAACTAAGCCCATACCACAATTTTTTTTTTGGGGGGGGGGGAACGAGCAAACAAAAAAAGTAAATGAATGAGACACGACGGGGGTAACGTCCATATAAAAACGAGGCAAGTACAAAAATCATCATGCCTTCAAGCTCTCATGCATAATTTTACCAACAAAATCCAAAAGAGAAACCTTTGTACCACAATTAAGTGGCTCCAATTATACAACATTCTCAAAGAATAGAGCTCGAAATCTTGAAAGGATAAAGCTTTGCCCTCAAAAATCCATCAGTTCCTCTCTTTCCATATACACCAAAATATAGCCAAAGGAACCAACTTCCAAACTCAAAGATTCCAAGTATTTCCAACTCTTCTTCAGTAGTCTTCTCATGTTACCAATACATCTTTACCGTTAAAAGCTGAAACAGCTCACCCCGATCAAGGAAAAAGACAAGTACCCAAGTAAAGAGGCCCAATGACAATGAACAAAGAGGTGTCAACCAATTGTTCCTCTTCATGGCATATTGTGCACTTACTTGCTAAATAAGATTTCCCCGGTTTTGAAGGAAACCTAGACGTTGGGTTAGAAGTTAGAACATGTGAGAAGTATTTACTCTGCTTACATTCGATGAGAGACCCAGAAATTAATATTCTAGCTTTTCGCCCTTGTCTCAGTTTCTTTCTCTACCTCGTCAATAGTCAGGTTTGAATCCAGAACACTTAGTTTTAAAAGGCGTGAGGTGCGCTGAAGCGCATAGCGTCTCAAACTGCAAGGCAGATGAAGGCCCACACATCATCCATGCGTGGCACACTTCTATGCAAAAATTTTTAAAAGTCTTTCACATTTCGCAAAGTATATTTTGCAGAAACAACTTAGATAAATACATTAAAATAGTTATTAGACATCAATATGGCTACTAACACCGCAAATATCCTTAACATATGTTATCTTATCATCTTAGTTTCCCAATGCACACGTTTACCGTACAAGCATATCTCACCTTTTAGCTCCTAATTAAAGAAAAGAAGAAAAGAGGTAAAGGCAAGGCTAACAAAAAGAAGAAAAAAGGGGGAAAATATAGTATTGTATCCTTGAGGCGCACCTCATCTCCTCTACGACGCTGACCTAGTAGCCTCACGCCGAGGGGCGCTTAGGCGTGCCTCAGGCGGGCTTTTTTAAACTAAGCCAGAACATATCAGCACCCAACATATCTAGGATTGACGTAAGGATCCAAATAATTTAGATTCTAGTGACTTTTTACTTAGTTTACTTTGCAATTTTATCTTTTTTTATTGTATTATTTCCTGTCTCTCCTGAGATGTTCCCTTCTGGATCATATTGCTCTATCTAACTTTCCTTGTCTCTTTGTTCTGCCTGCGTTCCATTTCACAACCTGTTTAGGCATACAATTGCCTCAGGGGAACCAAACGGCAGCATGAAACTTGACAGCAGCCTTCTTGCATGGATTGCTAATGGCTCATGCCAATGAAAACCCAATGCAGTTAACATAAAATTCAACTCTAATATCAGCCATTTTAATAATCTGGCAAGACAAATTTACGCTCATATCCATCCACCATTTTAATTAAGATGGATCCAAGCGGCTGACATCAAATAGGAAAATAATGCTTGGGTACTAAACGGGAAAGACACATTCAACCAAAAAACCTATGCTGAATTTAGCATGGAATGCATGACTTTTCATATCTCATGTAAGAAAGCGAAGAAGGCTTTGCATACCATTGCTCAGGCCAGTATGCGATGGCCTCCATGAAGCTTGCTCCCTCAGTAATTGCACTAGTTCTGCATTTGTTGAAGATCTGTCACCAATTTGAATATCATAACGAAGTGCCCTGTTCATCAGCTCAATTGGCCGCGAGTTATCTGTACAAAGAGAATACATGTGCAATCAATTAATTAGAAAAAACTATATATGTAACATTCTTTTGATAAGCAATATGATTTGACACAACGATGTCCACAGATACATTTCTCCAAACATCCTTGGAAACATTATCATACCCATTTTTGCACTAGTGAATTGGAAATGTGTGTTACGCAAACAGTAGATCCACAACGCAAAGAGCTAACAATTGATTTCAAAGCCTTCATAGCAGATCGCTACTTAGATGGGCTCTTCAACAAGGAACAGATAAGAAGGAACTTATGAACTCCTCTAGAACACAGCAATATAAAGAATCCTCAGAACAATATCTATCTTAAAAGAACTTCACATATTTATATCGGAAAACTACTCTGAAGCCCCTTAGTACCAAAATATTTGTACTTCAAACGATTAAATCATCTGCAATTGCATACGATTATGAAATGGTTGCACATGAAAAATTTGGTCGTATATGCCCTTACTATAAATTTGCATGCCCTGTTACAAAATATCCATAATCAAGGATAAGAGTGTCATCTTATCACCTAACTTAATCTTCACGTTTTGACCTTGCATTTCAACCCACAAATCTCAAATAACTTGAGAATATGGGAACCCATGGTAGTTTTCCCTATCTATATTCCCTTCCAAGGGTGACTCAGACAACAGGCAACAGAGTACTTGCTTCTGATGTTGAGGAAGAAAAGCAAATCATTGGACGAATATTACAAATTCAAGCATCTGGGTCACCAAAAGCCAGATACCTGCTTCATGTGTTACAACTCAAAGTCTAAATACATGAAAAATTGTGCGACACATACATAGGTAAGAATATTCAACAAGGTACTAGATAAGTCTGATTCTGACGCAGGTGGGATGGAAAAATACACTATGCCCCAGCAAGTGGGGCTCCAGCCAAACAAATATATGAGGACTTTTAAAAAGTAAAGAATGCTTGAATAGCTAGAGAAACAAAAACCTCTACGTTCAAACTTCAAAGCACCTCTTACGTCTTAAATTGAGCTCCATGCAAGAGCAATAACAGCTTGAGTTTGGAATTTATGACTATTTTGGTTGGATATAATTCTCTTTCTAAGTAATATTGCAAATTTGCAACTGTGTTCCGATCAACGTGTCTGCTCATATAAGTGCATTGCCCCCAAGATAACCTTGTAATTATAACTATCACATGATAGGCAGTCATGCTTACTCTCAATAACACACCCCAAACAATTTTGACCACAATGACTTGTGAAATCAAATTCTAGTCTACATCTCCCGCACCCCAACCCACAAAAAAAAAAAAAAAAAAAAAAAAAAAAAAAAAAATCTCTCCAATATCCACTCACACATGATCACATGACCAAACCTCCCCAATCTCACAGTAATCAATCCCTTTCTCCCTCCTCCAATCACCTAATAATGGAAACACAAGAGCAATATCTCAGCAAAACTAAAACAAACAAGGGCTTGATTTTAATCCCATCCTCCTTTTCACCAATGAGAAGTCGACTTCCTAGATCTTTTGGCTTATTTATAAAATCATAATCCCCAACCCACATGCCCCCAAAAAAGGGCGAAAAGACCTTGCCCTCTCTCCTTTTTCTTTTTAGTCCACACGCTCCATCAGCTGTGATGGAGACCATCATGAACGGCCCAAAGACCATCAAGCCCAGCCCAAGGAAGACCCAATCAAGCTTCAAGAAGTCAATGATGTGGCAAAACTCTCTAGAAAAGTTTTATTCCTTCCGAAAGAATTAGTGCCCGATTCGTCCCTGCGGAAGGAAATTTCTGTGGCAACTTTTGGACAAGCTCAAGTAGACCCACAACTTGAGGGCCCATATGCTTTGGAAGCTTGAGATGTCAGCTTTAAAATAAGCCCAAGTTTGTTTAATTTGGACATCATTTGATTGGGCAAAATATCACTCAAAGATACGTTATGCTGATCCAGTCCAGCCTGAGATAGGTGCATTGTTTGGGTCATAACTTTTAAACCACTTATCCAAATTGAGAAAATGAGACCATTCTGGAAACTAGACTTCCAGGGCTTTCTATCAAGCCCAAGAACGCGTGATTTGGCCGAGTATTCTGGAAGTTATGCTCTGTTGAAGTTGAGGCAGGTGCAAGGATTAATTCTGGGAATATGAAGAGTCTTCGGTTACATGTGATTGTGTGGCTGATATTGTGCACGTTTTAGATGCTTCTAGATGGGAATAATCAGCTGCAGAAATCCTAGAATATTCCTTGTAGCCTCCCCCACCCCTTTTATGATGAGTCTTTTCATTTTACTTAGACTTTTCATTAGCTAGTTTTAATTGTTAGGAGTTATTGAGTCTTTTGGTTGTTTTTTGCTGAGCTTATAAAAGGGGAGGGGCGTGTGATGCTTGTCATTCAGCTTGTACTCCAATTTCAAAAGCAATACAAGTACTTTGAGTGTGTTTCTCAAAAGTGCATCTAAAATTCCTAGTTCTATATCTTGAATTGTGGCAAATTCAAGTGGTGTTCTAGGTTCTCTATCTTCTCCATTGGAGTGATTGCTCGGTTAAGACAAGAGAATTAGCCCAAGATCAAGCCATTGAGTGGCTCCGTGAAGGATTATCTCAATTGCAAGATCTTGTTCTATCCTTTTTTTTGTGTGTTGAAGGTCTTCTTCCATTCCATCCATCTTTCATTTCTCTTTTCACTTTGGTTTGTTTTTGAGTTTGAGTTTGATTTGGTGATTTGGATCACTTACCACCCACACATACATCAATTGGTATCAGAGCTAAGGTTATCAAATGATCAAATTCCCTCCACCACTAGACCCAAAGACAATCCTCACTTGGATGTCTTTCTCACCACTCTCCTCAAATCCGAGCACCATGAATTTGAGTCTTTCAAAGACTTGATTCTTCTACAGGAGGAGCCTAAGCCACCATCTCCCACACATCCACTACTCACCCCTCTCCTTCAAACCTACCATCATGTCTTTCCACAAGAGATCCCACATGGCCTTCCCCCTCCTAGATCCATCCAACACAAGATAGACCTCATTCCCGGTTATGTTCTTCCCAACAAGCCGGCCTACCGGATGTCTCCTAGTGAAACTCAAGAAATCCAAAGACAAGTAGATGACCTCTTGTCCAAGGGTTTAATTCGGGAGAGTTTGAGTCTATGTGTCGTGCCCGCCCTCCTTGTTCCTAAAAAGGACGGTAGCATGCGCATGTGTGTGGATAGCCGGGCTATTAACAAAATCACTATCAAGTATCGATATCCTATTCCAAGATTGGAAGATCTACTTGATGAACTCCATGGAGCCGCTATCTTTTCCAAGATTGATTTACAAAGTGGCTACTATCAAATCCGGATCTTTGAAGGTGATGAACGGAAAACCGCCTTTAAGACTAAAGGAGGTTTGTATGAGTGGTTTGTGATGCCATTTGGGCTTACTAATGCCCCTAGCACTTTCATGAGGCTCTCAAGTACATTCAAGGACAACACAAACTCAGCCCTAGACATGCTAAATGGGTAGAGTATCTTCAGTCCTTTCATTTCACCATCCAACATAAGGCGGGGACTCTCAACAAAGGAGCCGATGCACTCTCTCGTAGGTACTTGTTACTCTCCACTTTGAGTACTAAAGTACTTAGTTTTGAGATTGTGAAAGACTTGTACTCCAAAGATGATGATTTCAAGGATATTTTTGAGAAGTGTTCTAAGCACCCACATGGGTTGTTTCACTTAGAAGATGGATTCCTATTTAAAGGCTCACGCCTTTGCATTCCTCAATGTGGATTTAGAGAGCTCCTTATCCAAGAGCTGCATGGAGGAGCCCTAGCCGGCCATTTCGGTGTAGAGAAGACAAGAGCAATGTTGAAGGAACACTACTATTGGCCAAAGCTATCAAGAGATATAGAGCATTTCATCAAAAGATGTTCTACTTGTCAAATGGCTAAGAGCCATGCGTTGCCCCAAGGCTTGTACTCCCCTCTTCCTATTCCTCAAGCCCCTTAGGAAGATATTAGTTTGGACTTCATTACGGGTTTGCCTAGAACCCAAAGGAACAAGGATTCCATTATGGTAGTTGTGGACCGATTTTCCAAGATGGCGCATTTCATCCCTTACCACACTACTAATGATGCTACTCAAGTGGCTAACTTGTACTTCAAGGAAATTGTGAAACTACATGGCATTCCTAAGAGTATGGTATCCGATCGTGACCCTAAGTTCCTTAGTCACTTTTGGCTCACTTTGTGGCGTAAATTGGGTACTCAACTCAAGTTTAGCACAACATGCCATCCCCAAACCGATGGACAAACTGAAGTCACTAATAGGACTTTGGGTACTTTACTACGAGTCCTTGTGAAGAAGCATTTGAAGAATTGGGATGAGTTGTTGCCCCATGCCGAGTTTTCATTCAATCGAGTGCCTAGCAAGTCCACCCAACTCTCTCCTTTTCAAGTTGTCTATGGCTATAATCCCAGGAGTCCGTTGGATCTTATTCCTATTCCCCCTCCTACAAAACTTAGTTGGGAAGCCGAGAAACGAGCCAAGGAAATTCAAGAACTTCATGCTCGCGTTCATGACAACATAGCCAAGGCTAATGAGAGAGCCATGCAAAGTGCCAACAAGCACCGGAAAGAGGTACATTTTCAGCCTAGAGACTTGGTTTGGATTCACCTGCGAAAAGAACGTTTTCCTGCTAAGAGAAAATCTAAGTTGATGCCTCGATCTGATGGGCCCTTTGAGATCCTTGAGAAGGTTGGGCCTAATGCTTACAAGGTTGATCTTCCTGGAGATTATGGAGTTTCAGCTACATTCAATGTCTCCGACCTTAGCCCCTATTTTGATGATGAGCCCCTTTCTAGTTTGAGGGCAAACTTTCACTCACCCGGGGGGAATGATGGAGACCATCATGAACGGCCCAAAGACCATCAAGCCCAGCCCAAGGAAGACCCAATCAAGCTTCAAGAAGTCAATGATGTGGCAAAACTCTGCAGAAAAATTTTATTCCTTCCGGAAGAATTAGTGCCCGATTCGTCCCTGCGGAAGGAAATTTCTGTGGCAACTTTTGGACAAGCTCAAGTAGACCCACAACTTGAGGGCCCATATGCTTTGGAAGCTTAAGATTTCAGCTTTAAAGGAAGCCCAAGTTTGTTTAATTTGGACGTCATTTGATTTGGCAAAATATCACTCAAAGGTACATTATTCCGATCCAGTCCAGTCTGAGATAGGTGCATTGTTTGGGCCATAACTTTTATACCGCTTATCCAAATTAAGCAAATGAGCCCATTCTGGAAAATAGACTTCCAGGGCTTTCTAGCAAGCCCAAGAACGCGTGTTTTGGCCGAGTATTCTGGAAGATATACTCTGTTGAAGTTGAAGCAGCTGCAAGGATTAATTCTGGGAATATGAAGAGTCTTCGGTTACATGTGATTGTGTGGCTGATATTGTACACGTTTTAGATGCTTCTAGATGGGAATAATCAGCTGTAGAAATCCTAGAATATTCCTTGTAACCTCCCTCACCCCTTTTTTTAATGAGTCTTTTCATTTTACTTAGACTTTTCATTAACTAGTTTTAATTGTTAGGAGTTATTGAGTCTTTTGGTTGTCTTTTGCTGAACTTATAAAAGGGGAGGGGCGTGTGATGCTTGTCATTCAGCTTGTACTCCAATTTCAAAAGCAATACAAGTACTTTGAGTGTGTTTCTCAAAAGTGCATCTAAAATTCCTAATTCTATATCTTGAATTGTGGCAAATTCAAGTGGTGTTCTAAGTTCTCTATCTTCTCCATTGGAGTGATTCCTAGGTTAAGACAAGAGAATTAGCCCAAGATCAAGCCATTGAGTGGCTCCGTGAAGGATTATCTCAATTGCAAGACCTTGTTCTATCCTTTTTTTGTGTGTTGAAGATCTTCTTCCATTCCATCCATCTTTCATTTCTCTTTTCACTTTGGTTTGTTTTTGAGTTTGAATTTGATTTGGTGATTTGGATCACTTACCACCCACACATACATCAAGCTGCCTCTACATCTCTCCATTTTCAACTTTATTGAATTGCAAAAATGTTAAGTTTCTTTTATTCATTGATGTGGATATTTATTCAAATTAATTCATAATTGCATAATTTACAACAAAGATATCATGTGCATAGCACATGATTGACTTATTAATCGAATTCCTCTTTTACACACATCATGCTCCTTCAAATATCATCTGAAGTAAATTACTTAATGGACGGAACATACAGTAATTAAAAATGTAATTAGCAACCAACAAGGATTCTTGGCCAAGTAACAAGAATGCATATGAGGGGACGAAGCACAAATCAACAACCAGGGTGGATCCCAACACATGAAGCAGAATTCAGCAAGATTAAACTTTTAGACTTCTGAGGGAAGATGACTGCACAGATATTGCTATCTTAACCTATGCTTCAATTCAATGATAACTCACTGTGGCTGGTTTTTTGCTTCTTTTTGGGAACTTCCTTAGCAACAGGTTTTGCCGCTGGTTTCTGTTTTTTGGTCTTTTGCATGGGTTTGGCAAGGGAAACCTTCACATTGACCTAGACAAATGTAATAGCAAGAATTAGTAAATCCAGATACCATAGTATGCATTAAACTTAAAATGAATGAGTATCAAAAACCTCAGTTCCATTCATCTCCCGACTAAATGATTCAATGCACTCAATTGCAGCTTCTCGGGTTTTATAGCTTATAAAAGCAAAGTCTTTTCGCTTTGTGGTTTTCAAGTTCCGGGCAAGAACAATATCATCTATCTCCCCAAACTTCTTAAAAGTATCTCTCACTTTCTCTTCATGCCAAGATGAAGGTATGAACTCAGCATAAACTGTTTTGACCTGCAAATGTAATTGCACAGCAAATGGGTCATGACAGATGCCTTTGGAGCTATCTCAAAACCTTGCCCAGCATGGCAAGTGACACTTTCCAAAAAGATCCCTGAATTTTAACAGAATTCTGAAGCAGACAATTGCCACTCGTAACTATAATTGGGTCAAGCATTCATTGAAGCTACAGCACCAATAAAAACTGCATAACAAACCTTCAGCATTTCTGCTTCGTCAAGCTCCTTCAAGGGTTCAGCCCAAGCAACTTTTATGTTCAGATTCTTCCCAAAAACATCCTTCTTTTGAAGTTTCTTGAATGCAATCTGTGCATCCTTGCTGGTTTCGAATTCAACAAATGCAAAGCCACGATTGCATTCATTCTTATTTGGATCAATCATGACCGTGACCTTATCTATTTTTTCGATTCCAATCTCCTGCAACAACTTGACAACCTAACCAAACATGGTAGTTCAATGATTCAGTGAAGGCACGCTGATGATTTTAATGTGTAACAGTACAAGAAAAGAAAACTCACATCCTCATCCTTCCATTTCTTGTCAATATTACCAAGAAATATCGTATCATTTCCCTCAACAGGAGTTGCCCCACACTGCTTGCCACAAATCTTCAATTGCGAGCATTCAAAAGGAGCCAAAAGAACATAGGTTAGGACATACTTCTCAAGCAGAATAATATCCTACTCCCACCAACAAATAATTACAGGTGTGCAGAGCTATTGATGTACTGTAAAAAAGCGAAACATTCAGTAACAATAGTCTACTATTTCCCTCATCTCAAGAAAGCACCCAGTAAGGTTTCCTGCCGAAGGGAAGATCACGAAGGGATGACTAACAATGCCCTCTAAAACATCCCACTATTCTTGAGGGATCTAAATAATATTTACATAGAAATTCTTGGAAGTGAAATATTGGTTTGCTTGTAGCTGAGGGACAATTTAAAGGGATAAAGCATAGTTAATGGCTTTCTCCTTTACAGTTGAATATTTGGACTGAAGATGGGATAATATGATTTGTAATAAAGGACAGATTTCAGACGTGAAGAATGCAATATTGATATGAATGACCTGATTTTGATATTAAATACACAGTTTGATGAGCACCATATAAATTTCGGATGAGATTTGAGATGGTCTTAGTACTACAGTGGAGGTTATTGAATCAAGGACCAAAACGCTTCAGAGTGATGTATGATGTGGAATAAGTTCTATTAAAAGTATAGACTTATGTTTCAATGTTTTTATCCGAAGTAACGATACGTGATGATCTTACATGGTTAAGCAATGTGAAGATCCTAGGTCTGCTGTTGTGCTGAAAGTTGTGCCGCCAGTACGTTTAAGATACAAGTTCATGTATTCTAAGTTTGGAACTTCCAGGTTCTAGACAGTAGTTCTATATATGCCAGCTTTCATGAGATTCTTATCTTTGAAAAATGAAAGGCCACTTCCAAACAAATACTTGATGTATTATGAGATAGGCTATGGTTATGCTTTCATTATCTTATGGATGGGGTTTCAATAAAGATATATAAGTTCGGTTACACTAATTAAAATGCAAGGAGTATGTGAATATCTTAAGTTTTCTTTGAATGTGAGTGTTTATTAGATTTGTTCATAGAGTTTTTAAGGCTAACTACTTTTTACAGTTTGCAGCACAGGATTTATTGAGGGAGGTTTTGCACTCAAGAAGACTCAAAGAAACTCAAGTGACAACTACAGTTTGATTTTTAACACTATGCAATGGCTTAAGATTTAAACTTGTATAAGCACTTCACTTCATCATTTGTAATTATTTAAGAGTATTTGTTAGATGATCTTCTGAGGAACCTACTCCTCATCTTGGATCTATAGAACAAGGAGTAGGCATACTTCAACACAATAATCTGAAGAGTGTGAGGGAAAAGAAAACAAGCCAACAATATTATAAACAAATTTCTCATCCATTAGGCAGCTAAGAACCAGGGAGAATCATACAGCAAGAAATTCAACAAGCATAAATACCTCAACTTTGGTAAACTTTTCCAATGCCCTTTTAGCATCATCTGCGGATGCATACCGCAAGAACGCAAATCCTTTATTCTTTCCTGTCTTAGCATTCATCACCACTCTCAGGTCGACAATTTCGCCGGCTTCTGCAAATACCTTCCTAATATCTTCCTCCTTGGCATCCTTGTCGAGCCCACCAATAAATATCTCAGTTCTCCTCCTCTTCCTTCTCTCCATTGCTTCCAGTTCCCCACTAAAGAACTTCCCTTCTCCCATCTCCTGTTCTTTAACAACACGACCCATATCCTCCCCGCCCTCCAATTCTTCCTCCTTCCCTTCTTCAGCATCATCCTTTCCAGCGGCCAAATCCTCATTCTCATTCCCACATTCACCAGCTCGCTCCTCCACATTGCCATCTATCTCCATTGCCCCACTCTCTTCCACAACCTTCCCATCTTCACCTTCCATCTCGTCTTTCTTCTCATCATTTTTCACTTCTTTTTCGAATTTAACAGGCACTGAAACATCTGCACTACAATTCTCTACATTCAACTCAACATAATTGCCGCCACCTTTAGCATCCTCTGCTTCAACCCCACCTGAAATTGCCGAACTAGGGTTCGGAACTTCTGCTAAATTCTCAACTTTGGCACCCACTTCACCCTTCAGAACCTTCTTGGGGACTTTCTTAATCACCTTCTTGACAACTTTCACAGTCTTCTTCACTACCTTCTTGGGCTTCACACCATTATCGTTCTTACGATCATCAGCACCAACAGCCCCCTCCTTCCCACCATCTTCAACCGCGTTATCCTTCTCACTATTACCCTCCTCTTTAACTAGGGTTTCCGACGACGACTGCAAAACGATGTCGTCATGAGCCACAGCCGCAGGTTCTTCTACTCGCCCCTCCAAGGCGGCATCTTTTGGAGTTTCATCCGCTCCTCCTGCGGGTTTCGGGTTCTCCGGCGCCAGCGACTCCAGAGGGATGTCAGCAGAGACGGATGGATTTTCCAGCGCCAGCGAATCTGTTATAGTTTTCTCGCTGTCGGCCTCCAAAGCGACTTCGTTCACAGTGGCAGGAGATTCGTCGGCGGGGTCCGGCGAAACCGTGCATTTTTTAGGAGTCGATTTGCGGGTGGAGGCGCTTTTGGCGCGGCGACCACGGGCAGACTTGGGAGGCATAGACGGAGGGTTTTGAACAGAGTGTATCGGAAGCTCTTGCTCTGGATATGATACCAAGGTTTAACTGGACGCTCTTCAGAGAGGGGGGGGGGAGAGAGAGACAGACAGAGAGAGGCAGTGACGAACATTAAAAACACCGGCTCATACTGAGTCATACGGACCCAAAAAAGGAAGAATAGGTTCATAAATATACCCGTAATTCATCGCCCGACTTCAGCCCAAATGTGTGTATATATATATATATATATATATATATATATATATATATATATGTGTGTGTATGTACATGCATACATAGAGTTTAGCTTACTCTAGAGGGAGTCTTGCAAGAGAGAGAAGCTCTCTGGTTCCCTGATATCCCCAACCCTAATCCGACGTTCCCCCCTCCCCAGCCATGAAAGAGCCTCCCGATCTATCCTTCTTGCAGTCTGTTCTGGTTGTCCTTCCTTGCTCTTATGAACCTGTTTGCTCCTCTGACCCTGCGATGATGCCCTATTCGGGACTCTTGCCGTGTACGACTACTTCTGACTCTTCTGCTGTGGTGATGGATCATGGCCCTCTTCGTTCCATCTCTTCTAATTTGTGGGTTCGATCTGACGCGCTCTATGGAAGCATGGGCCTGTTGTTCCTGTGCCAGGCCGTGCCGTGTTTCAGCTTGGTTGCTATGGATATGCCTTGTACGCTAAGGCCCTTTCAACAATCATTATTTGTGCTGTTCTAAGCTCGATTTAGTGGTATGATGATTACTCATGCTTTGTTCTGTCACATCCTTTCCCTCATTTCATTCTCTCTGTCAGGTATGTGGTGTTTCCGTTCTCATGAGTTTGCAGCTCCTTATGATGATGACTGCTCTTGCCTGATAAGTATGGTTGTTTGTTTGTCCAGTCTGTCATGCTTTGTTGCCTTCTTTCATGATCTTTATGTTATACTTTCTTAAATTTATGAATTTTTTCGTGTTTTGTCTGAACTATCCTTGGTGTTATTTGCCTAGTTGGTTGGCTTGGCTTCTCGTTTTTTCCCTATATAAATATGTTCCTCTGGATTTGTTTTTTGCTACCCTTTTTTCTCCCTTTGCCGTGTCTAGAATTTTATTTTCCCCTATGGACTCTGATCCTCAGCTGCCTCTTGCTACTGACTGCTCTCCTCAACCCAATCCTCCTGGCCATCCTCACAACTCTACTCCTCTCCCCCCCTCTGCTCCTCGATCCCAACCTGAACCCTCAGTCACTCTTCGTAATCCCTCTAATCCCATTATGCAGACTCTGTTCGCTATGGTGTCGATGGCCTTCCCTCTGCTGACCATAGTCCTTTCCCTCACACAGTGCTTCAATCTGATGGATCTCTTCCTCCTTTGCATCCTCCCCCCCATGTGGCTGGAAGCATGGATGAGCTTATTGCGCTTTGCCTCCTTGCTAAAATCTGGGGTGAAATCCTCCCTCTGGCCCTTATTATCACCAAGACTAAACTTGACTGGAAGCATGTTAAGGGGCAGATTGAATACATTGAACTGGGAAATGGGTGGGTGCTTCTTAGGTTTGCATCTATTTCTAACAAAAATTATGTTTGGATCAATCGGCCTTAGTTTGTGAAGGGTCTTAACTTTGTTCTTATTCCTTGGATTCCATACTTTGATCCTTACTCCGTATCTATTGGTCGTATTGATCAATGGGTTCGAATTCCCCAGTTGCCTTGGGAATTTTGGACCCATAAGGCTCTTACTAACCTCCTCAGGGATGTTGGCGATGTTGTTCGAATTGATCATCACACCCTTCTTAGACAAAAAGGTCGGTTTGCCTGAATTTGTGTCAACATTGATGTTACTGAAGCTCTTCCTGGGTCTCTCACCATTTCCACTCCCAATTGTGACTTGTCTATTCCCCTCATTTATGAGGGTCTCCATGAAGTATGTGCTCTCTGTGGAAGCCCTTCCCATACCATCGATCATTGTCCTTATCTCCCTTCTCTTCCCAAGATTGAAATTATGGTTGAAAAGTTTCAGGCTCATAATCTTAGTGGTCACCACCCCGCTCATGAAGCCTCCTCTAGTGCTGAGCCTGACACAAAGGAGAAGTGGATTCGTGTCCCCCCTAAAAAACGGGGTCGTTTCACAGCTACTCCTCTTAAGTGCTAGGCCTCAGCCTGGTGGCATTTGTTTATCTGAACACATTCCCAATCGAATGCTTTCTCCTTCTACTGATCCTAATCTTCCTTCCTCTAAAGATAAAGGTAAAGCTATTCTTGTTGAGCATGATAGTGATCAAGTTGTGCCCTGTTTGAGTGCTTCTCCTATGGTTCACCCCCTTAGTGAGGCTGCTGTTTTTGGCCTCCCCATTCCCTTAACCACTGAGCATGTTCCTCCCCCATTCTCTACTCACATGCCTGTCAATGCTGTTTTGCCTGAGGCTACTCAATCCTTTAGTCCTACTTCTCCTCTCGACACACTGTACTCTCCTTCTCATGACATTTCCTCCAGCTCACATGGATTTGTCCAGGCCATGGAGTGTGACGGGGAAGAGAATGATATGTACTTGGAACTTGACGATCTCAATGATGCCATGCTTTCTACTGACTCTTCCAAGAAAAGAAAGCTTGAGGAGGGGGATGAATGCTCCTCTCACCGCGCCAACTAAGTGGTATTATGATAACCAACCTTGTTATTTTGTTTTTCTGGGACGACGTATTTTCTAGCTACCCACCCCAGCTTTTGGTGATGTATTTTGTAATTCACCTGGCATATCTTTGTATACTTTTCTTTTGGTTTTCTAACATGGACCCCACTAGTACTAGTGGTTGGTTGGGGGTTTTAGTCCCAGGTTGTCTGCCAGGAACTTTTGTTCATAAGTTGGTCTTGAATTGTACCTTTGCTTATTTCCATGCAATAATATTTTCCAGTTCTTATATGTTCTTCTGCTGCGTTATTGGACCATACTGTTGTTTGGTTTGCTCACTTTTGCTGGAGGTTTTTTATCTTAGCTATGGGTTTGTTTTTTTTGGACATCTTGGCCATGCTGTTACCTTTGGCTGATTTTTCTGGGCTCAAATCAAAACCTTTAGTCCTGAAGATTATACAGGAAGTTGTTCGTTTTAGAATATTATGCTTTACATTTATGCTTATCAAACTGACATTGAATGTCTTTCATATCTCACATACGTTTTTGTTTCCGTCTCTTACTTTCATGCTTTGGATGCTTATGAAGTTGTGGTCTCGGACAACCCATGAATTTGTTGCTATATATTTAATTTCTCAGGTGAGTGGGCAAGAACTTATTCAAGTTTGTCTCCCAAGGCCATGTATGGGATCAATCCTACGGGATCAAATGAACCATTTTTATTCACTTAGCTATATCTGGTATATGTATGTTGATTTTAATTGGCATTTCAATTGGCTCTTGCTACCTTTGTTCATAAGGGCTTAGACCTTTCCAGCTATTATTTTTTTAATTGAAGCTGCTTCCTCTTCCAGTGCTGACCTTGTTTCTATAGGCCTTGGGCTTTTCCGAACTAGTGCTCCTTCATTGCTTTGGCTGACTTATCCTTTTAAAGTATGCTGCATAAGTATAAAGGGAAGTATTACAAGCATCAAATGCTTTTCGAAAGCATTTCTCTGTGGCCAAATTGGAACTTTTAGTTTCATGTTAGTGAATGTGTTCGGTCGACCTTCTTGTATTCAATTTTCTTGTACCATTCGAATAAGGGTGTATACTTTAATCCATCCATCTAGACTTATGTTATTTGATTTGAACATTACCATTATTATTATTGTACTGGTGAGTGGAACAAAGCGAATTCGCTTTTTTTCCAAGGCTATATTACCGACCGATCCTATGGATCAAAAGTCACATAATTTATATCTTACTCTGCACTGGTAGTTATTACTAGATATATGCAATGATGCTCTTTGTACATCGTGCTGGTATGGTATGACTGTACAGAGGCATATTGACTGTTACCATGCGGTTACTAGTATTGGATATTGGAGATTCTGTGTCAATGAAATTATTGCCACTACCATATTATGGCTCAATTTATGCAGCATGCATATTTTTTGGCCACATGTATTGAAATTTCTATGGCACGGTTATGATCTAATTTTCTGGATTGCCACCAGATTCTCCCTTGGACTGAGTATTGTTAGTAAGTCCTTTAGTTTGCTTATGGCAATTATGCTGTTGGACTAATATGCTACTCCATTTTCGGACATGATGTATGCACTCCCAGTTTATAAGCATACTTTTTAGATTTGGCCATGGGATGAATGGGGTAATTGTTACCTCTGACCTTATGCTGTATGAAATTATTATTTTCCCCAAATTTTTACTGGTGAGTGGAATTAAGCTGCATCGCTTACTTCCCAAGGCCATCTTACCGACCGATCCTATGGATCAAATGATACAGCATGCACGCTCTCTGCACTGGTATAGCTTTAATCATCATTGTTTTTCATGAAAGTCATTTGTTGGAATGTCCAGGGTGCAAAAAAAATACCAATTGAGACAGGAAATAGCATTTATTAATCGTACTATTAAGTCAGAAATTTTGTTTCTACTTGAAACTATGGTTAACGAACAGAATACGGAACCAGTTATAAGGAGTTTGGGTTTTTCACGGTATGATACAATACCAATGGTCAATCATGGGAGAGGAATTTGGTCTCTGTGGAATTTCGTTAATGTCGATCTTAATGTCATAACAAAAGACACTAGGGCAATCCCTTGTCATGTTGTCGACAAAGACAGTAATAAACAATTTCTTTTGTCAACTGTTTATGCTCCTGTGTAGGAAAGAGATAAAGACATTTTCTGGCACCATCTTAATCAGCTCAGCAACTCCATTACCTTACCTTGGTGTATAATGAGGGATTTTAATGAAATGCTGTGTCCTTCTGATAAAATTGGTGGTGCTTCTTTTACTAGTTCTCGAATACGACGTCTTAATGATTTTTTGAATTACACGCAGAGTATTGATGCTAATGTCTAAGGGCGAGTGTTCACTTGGAAAAAAATCCTATGCGGTCAACTCGTTTATGAAAAACTTGATAGAGTTCTGCTCAGGGAGGACTATACGCAGTTATTTCCTTCCTACATAGTCAATAATGGCCCGTTTACATGCTCCGATCATGCTTTTGTGCTGTTCAATACAGAGCCAGCGCATCCGCCTTAAAGGGGCACGAATTTCAAATACCAACACTCCTGGGTTTACTATCAGGAAACGCACAGTATTGTCAAATAAAATTGGAGAAGGAGAATGCAAGGCACTTCTATGTATCAGTTAGTCCAGAAACTGAAAAAAACCAAATTGGACCTTAAATCGTGTAGTAAGCGTACTTTTGGAAATTTTAAGCATAAGTTAGAAAGGAATACGGAACAGCTTCTACATGTTGAAGCCAAGTTAGTCCATGAGCCAAATAGTGTTCGATTTAATAACTGGCACTACAAACTTGTAAAGCAATGGGAAAAGATGCACCTCTTTAACCAAAAATATTAGGGGAGGTTTACTAGAAAAGATTGGCTGGTAAACGGCGATAGAAACTCTCGATATTTCTATCAGTCTATGAAGGCAAGAAAGACACGAAGCAAGATTACGAAAGTTAAAGATAATTTGGGAGTCTGGGTTAATGAATCTGCACAAGCTGAAAAAATGTTTACCACTAACTTTACTGCTAGGTTTAAATCAGTTCAGGCAGGCACCTCTAATATTGATATGGAAATGCTTAATTTAAAGTCACTGCAGAAGATAATCAAAGTTTATTACAGCCCATTCAAGAAACAGAAATAAGGGAAGCCCTTTTCCAAATGGACAAGTTTAAAGCTCCAGGGCCTGACGGCTTCGGAGCTGCTTTTTTTCAAGGCAACTGGCATATTATTAAAGATGATGTCTGTCGGGCCGTAAGATCCTTTTTTGAGGACGGTAAATTATTCAAACAGATTAATCATACGCTTATTGCACTAATTTCGAAAGTGAGTCAGCCAGCAACCACTGCCCAGTTCCGACCCATTAGCCTGTGCAATACCGTTTACAAACTTATTTCAAAAATTCTTGCTAATCGGATGCGCCCGATTCTGGAAAAAATAATTGACCTAACCCAAAGTGCCTTTGTATCTGAATGTTCCATCCATGACAACATTCTTCTCACGCATGAAATCATGAACAAATTCAAAAAAATGAAAGGGAAAAAAGCTTGGGTAGCACTTAAGCTTGATATGGAAAAGGCCTATGATAGAGTTGAATGGGATTTTCTATTTAATACTTTACGCATCTTAGGATTTCATTCCAAGTGGGTAGGCCTAATTAAGGCATGCGTTTCTACTATTTCATACTCGGTCATTGTCAACGACAATGTATGCTGATTCTTTACCCCTACCAGAGGTATTCGACAAGGGGACCCCCAATCCCCTTATCTCTTCATCCTATGCAAGGAAGTTCTAAGCAGAGCCCTCCGTAAGGCGCTTGGTCAGAAAAAGTGCAGGGTTGGGTTCAAGCTTTCACCGCGAGCTGCTAAGATCCCATGCTTGCTTTTTGTCGATGATATTCTACTTTTTTGCAGAACTAATCTTGAATCCTGCCATGAGTTAAGTTCAGTTTTGAGTAATTTCTGTCGAAACTCGGGTCAACTCATTAACTTCCATAAATCGTCATTAATATTCTCCAGTAATGCCACTTTTCATGACAAGCAAATTGTGTCGTCTATTTGTAACATTACGCATCAAGCCAATCTTGGCAAGTACCTTGGGTGTCCAGTTTTTAATGGTCGACCAAAAATAGAAACTTTTTCTAACTTAGTAAATAGAACAGCAGCAAAATTGCAAACTTGGAAGAACAGACATGTCTCTAAAGCCGGAAGGGTGGCACTAATTCAATCTCATATCGAATCAATGCCTGCACATACAATGCAATGCTTTCAATTGCCTAAAGAAACTAGCCGCCGGATTGATAAAATAAGTAGAGATTTTTTCTGGAAAAAATCTCATGAAAATAAGGGGATGCACATGGTTTCATGGGATAAAATCTGTCAACCCAAGAAAGTTGGAGGTCTTGGACTCAGAAAAATGGAAGCAGTTAATAGTGCTTTTCTAAGTAAATTAACTTGGAAATTGTTCCATGATCATAGTTTGTGGGTGGAACAAATGCAGGTGAAATACCAGATTGATGCTAACTTCTTTGCTCTCAAAGCCAAAAAACATGACTTCTGGGCTTAGAAGTGTATCCTTAATAATCGACAACAATTTAGGAAAAGTGTAAGGTGGAATGTGGGTAATGGAGTTAATATTAACTTCTGGCTCGATTACTGGTGTGCAAATGACAGTTTAGCCAATCTGCTCAACATCATGGACCTCTCCCTCATTGATACATCTCTTAAGGTATCACAGTTTATAACGGCAACCAAAGAATGGGACACGGCACTACTTAGTTTATTAGTTGACTATGTCCACTTATAGTGGATTCTTGCAATACCTATCCCTATCAATTTCATTCCTGACTCTGTGTGTTGGGAACTTTCTGGAAATGGTCAGTTTTCCACTAAGTCCACAACTTGGGCCACACATGGGCTAGACCTAGTCAACCCACCTGTATGAGAGTACAAATGGATTTGGAATTTAGATGTTATGCCAAAGTTAAAAAATTTTCTTTGGCATATTTGTCATGCATCGCTGCCTACGAGAGGAATCTTGGCTCAAAGAGGCATGCCTATTGATTCTCGTTGTCCTTTTTGTCATACAACGACTGAAGATACAACCCATTTATTTTTGGGATGTGCTATGTCACAGGATTGTTGGAGATTAGTAGTTTCTCATAATTGGATTAACCTGGCCCCTCGTTCGACCCACAAATTGATATACTGCAAATGCTTAGTGACACCAGAGCTGCCGGTCCTGCAGTTAAAATGGATAGATTAGTTGCCCTGCTATGGAGTGTATGGAAAACAAGGAACAATATGGTGTTTCATAATGAAACGCCCAACCCAGGAATAACATTGATCAGAGCCAAAAAAGCTACTGCTGAATGATGCATTAGGCACAACCTCACACATTCAATTCAACTACCAAGCCCAATTATCTCAACCACCAACCGGAAGAAGACTTATTGGGTAGCATGGAAGAAGCCACGAGGGGGATTCATCAAAATCAATTTACGTACATATATATCTATATACACACACACACGCACACATATATATATATATATATATATATATATATATATAGATATATATATATATATAGATATATATATATCTATATATATATATTATATAATTATATATAATTATATATATATATATATATACACGTACATATATATATCTATCTATCTATCTATCTATATATATATATATATATACATATATACATATATACCTATATATATATATATATACACACACGCACACACACACACACACACATATACATACACACACACACACACATATACATATATAAATATATATGTATAAGCAAAAAATGATGCAAGAGTACCCTATGTGATTGGAAAATAATTTTAAGGTCCCTCACTTTTTAAAAAATAGCTGCGTAATACCTTAATTTATCTGAAAACTTACATAGAGGCTCATTTCCAATGAATGAAGTTTCATGAGATATGAAGTTACCAGCATGCCTTTTAATGAACCGCCAAACTATCAGGGACAAAATAAAAGCAATTTTCTATTTTTTAGACATCTAAAATACAAACCTTAAAGACTTGTGGCACAACTCAGCTACCTGTGGAAGGCCAAGAGATGAATATGGCAGGCTAATAGACAAAAGAAAAAGAAAGAAACTTTAGGAGGAGTAGAGAAGAGGAAAAGGAAAGCAAATTCATGAGGAGATGAGTAAACAAAACGAGCAAGGGCAAAGAAATCAATGTCAAGGGCATTGGTGATAATAGGCCCTCCTAACTCAGTCCAGTCATGCATCTTGAAAAGGATGCTAGCAGCTGCCTACTTCTTTCTCCCTTGTTTTTGGTGACTGTTAATGATTGTCCCATGGTTTGCTAAAACTTGGTTGGCAATTTGTTGGCTGTGTTTTTTTTTTTTTTAAATGAATGCTCTTGGTATACTTTGTATTTTGTATAGGGGTTTGGCAAACATTAGAATAGATGCAAATGCTCTATGTTTTTGTGGCTTAAGTACTTTCCATATTTTGTAGGGGTTAGGGTAATTGTACAGGGAATGATGGAATAATATGTCTTGCGTATTTTTGGGCAGTTAGTTGCCAAAGGAGCTTCACTTGAAATAATCATTTACCGCATGTTATACTCAATGAGCAGATGTTAAGCCAAATTCTTCATTAATTGACATATTTTCAAGTACAACCTTACTTTTTGACATACATATACTGTCATCACCTTCAAATAACCATAGCAAGTGAAACAATTACAATCATTGCAATTAGAAACATTAGCATCATATTTTGCTCCTTCTTAATCAACTTTAGCATCATTCGAATTTCGATTGGCACCACCTTCACTTCATTGAAACTCTTCAAAATCTTCTTATCACAATCACAATTAATTTCATCTACCCACTTCACAAACTTCTCGCATCGCAAGCAGTTATAATAACCTCTTCCCGGATTTTGGTTTGAATGAGACACTTTCTTTGTTGCTTGAGATTTACACCTTGGACACATTACAATTTGTTCTTCCCTAGTTTCTCGATTGTGTCTGGATGATGATGATCCTTCAATAGCATTTTCTTGCTTCTAATTGTGACCTAATATTCTGTCCATAATTAAACCAATTTTTTATCATTACACAGTAAATTGAGTATATTCAATGAAATGGAAAAAAATACACTAAATGTCAAATAATAACACATAAAATAAAAATTCATAGCAAAACATGAAATGAACATAAAACTAATTATATTCAATCAAAATAAATTAAATACACTAAATGTCAAATAATAACACATAAAATAAGATTTCACAGCAAAAACATCAAATAAACATGAAACTAATTATATTCAAATCAAAATAAATTAAATACACTAATTTCAAATAAGAACACAAAAATAAAATATTACAAAAAATAAAGTAATAATATTCAACGAAAATATCACATGACACAAAAAAATACAAACCAAAAACATAAAATAAAAAAAATACCTATCAAGTGGGGAAGATGTGGTCAGCAATAATGGAGGAAAGGCAAAGCATGGGCAAGTGTTATTTATAACAAAGCAACAAGCAAGGGAGGTGGGTGGACCATTAGAAACTGTCCGTTGGCCATTGGAAACAAAGTAGGGGCAATTTCAACATTTCACGTTAGTTTTTCAAATTCTCCCGCTCAAATTGTCAAAAACATGATGTCATTCACTGGAAATGAGTCCTGCTGTAAGTTTTTTTAAAAATTAAGGTACTGCACAATAATTTTTAGTGAGCAACCCCCAAGTTGTTTTCCAATAACATACCCATGTGCCTCATATATATATACATATACATATATATATATATATATATATAT
>JAKOGI010004381.1:0-27577 GCA_029747015.1 Carnegiea gigantea
TCAAGCTAACACAAATGATTTCAAGGTTGAAATCCCAGAGTATGAAGGTAAGCTTGATCAAGAAGAGTTTTTAGATTGGTTCCATATTGTTGAACGAGTTTTTGAGTATGAAGATGTTCCAGAAGACAAGAAGGTCAAGTTAGTGGCCTTAAGACTTAGAAAATATGCTTCATTATAGTGGACTAATCTATGTGCAAAACGGGTTAGAGAAAGGAAGTCTAAAATTAGAACTTGGGCGAAGATGAAGTCCAAGCTTAAGGCTAGCTTTCTTCCCCCTACGTACATTCAAGATTGCTATTCTTAACTTCATAACTTGACTCAAGGTAATCTGAATGTATAGGAGTACACAAGGGAGTTTGAAAAACTTGTAATCACTTGTGATTTATAAGAACCCGAAGAGCAAACCATTATTAGATACTTAGGAGGACTTGATCCTAGGTATGCTAATGTAGTTGATTTGTAAGCCTACACCACTTTGGATTAAGTATGTGTGCTGGCTTACAAGGTTGAGCAGCAAAACAAGGCTAGACAGCCCCCTCAGCCTCAAAATCCTAAACTCTTTACTTGGAACCAACCCATTTCAAAGCCACAAAATCTGTCCCCTTCCTTTCCACAAAGAACCCCAGCTCCGCAAAAGATCCAAACCCCTCAAAATAGACCCAATCACAATCCCTTGCGTAATAGAAGATGCTTTAAATGTCAAGGACTTGGGCATATAGCTTCGGACCGTCCAAACCGTAAGGTAATCACCTTAGCTGAATGGTTAGCCGTTTAGGAGGTGTTTGATGTATCTTGGAAGGAAAACACAAACACTCAAACCTGAATTCAAAGTTAAAAGTAAAGCAAACTGAATTCAAGCTAAGTTAAGTGAATCCGTGAATGGATGTAGGAATAAAGGATGGAACTAAACTCTTGTTTAGATACAGAATCACCACTAAACTTGAGCTTAGGGTCCCTAAACTATGATTAAGATACAAAAATACCACTTAATCAAGGCTTAGGACTTACTTGATCACCACCTTAAAGATAAGCAAGTGAATGATTTAGGGAATGAAAGCTAGTTGCTCTTAATTCTGGTTTTTCATTAAACATTCAACTGTAACTACAACATATGCCTTGGCAAGGCATTAATACATGACCAAGCAAGCAACTAAGCAGCAAAGGAAGCTGAATGAGGTTTCTTCCCTATGAAGGAAATGGCTTAAGCTAGCTAATCCATGCACTTAGAACAAAACTATATTATATGCTTGGTTAAGTAAACTAACTGTAACCAAAATATTAAGGAAAGCAAAAGCAATTACAAACTTAACTTTAATACAACTTAATTAAGCTTAATACATCAGTTACTAGCAAAAATGTAAAGAAAAGTAGCCGTAAATCATGTCTTCCTTTTGGCTGGCCAATCAGAATGTCAGGTGAGATATCCTCCTTTTTGCTCTCATTGGATGAACGCTTCTCAAGGCTTCAAAGCAGCTAATCATGTTGTTCTTGCCTGCTAAACTCAAGATTGAAGCAAGCAAGCATGGTAGAAGCTGAGCAAACCCACTTGAGAAGGAAAAACACCTAGGTGGTTAACTGGGTTTTAGAAGCTCAAAATTAACCCGGTTTTCTTCCCTTCTTTCAGCCAATCAAAAGTGAGCATGATTTTAATTTTAGGACATGGGGGGACTCCTTAGGGTGTGTACAAACCCCCTGTGAAGAAATCAGGGTTAAATCATGTTTGAGTAGAAGATTTCTACTAAAACATTTTACTGTGCAGTGTTGGACCAAAACTGGTAAGTTGAACAAAATGCTTTGATTCCTTGACTCCGACTTTGCATGATCAATTTTGAATACTTGGACCTAAAAGCTAACATCTTAAGGATCCCAAAAATGCAAAAATATGAAACTCAAGCCACAACGTAGCTTAAGAAATCAGTTGAGCAAAATAGGGTAAATTCTTGTTGTTCAACCTGGTTGCAACTATTTGGCTCTTCTCCAATATTTGAGCCATAGCTTGGACTTTGAAACTTGTAATGGACCTTGTTAGATTCTTAGGACCCTTTTCCATGTCTTGGCTGAAGGGGACTCCATCAGTGTTTGAAGAAGAGGAAAAGAAAATGATTATGTGGATGAGCTTGAGGAAACTCAAGAAGAAGTAGTGGAAGAGGCTGACAAAGGTGAATTGCTAGTTTTGAGAAGAGTTCTAAGCAACCAGAAGGGAGTGAAAGATGAACAAAGGGAGAACATACTCCATTCTCGTCGTATAGTTCAAGGGAAGGTATGTTCTTTGATTATTGATGGAGGAAGCTCTACAAATGTGGTTTCCTTAAGTGTGATTGAGAAGTTATGATTGCAAACTATGACTCATCCACACCCTTACAACATTCAATGGCTGAATCAAAGCAAGGGAATCCAAGTGAACTCACGGTGTTTAGTTTCTTCGTCCATTGGAAAGAACTACCAAGATGAACTTTGGTGTGATGTTATCCCTATGGATGCTTGTCATAGCTTTTGGGAAGATCATAGTTGTATGACCGTAATGTTATACATAATGGTTACTTCAATACTTACTCCTTCACTAAGGATGGTAACAAGATCACTTTGGCCCCTTTACCCCTATCAAAACTCCATGAAATCAAGCCTCGAAACAAGCCAAAGCATTTTGATTTGCTACTGCCCATTAGTGAGCCAATGTTAAAGGCCTCTCGACATGAATTCAAGGCTTTTAAAGAGTGGATTTTAAGCATTCAAGATGAACTAGAAAACCCTTTACCCACTCATCCCGTAGCTGAGGCACTCATACAATGCTTCTGTCACTTATTTCCTGAAGTGATACCCACGGGTTTACCTCCTAAAAGAGATATCTAACACCACATTGATCTTATTCTTGGTTCCATCCTACCTAATAAGCCAGCTTATAGGATGAATCCAAAGGATACCATGGAGATACAATGGTAAGTTAAAGAATTGAAGTCTAAGGGCTTAATCCGTGAGTCCTTAAGTCCTTGTGCTATGCCTGCTCTTTTGGTGCCTAAGAAGGATGGTGGGATGCATATGTGTGTGGTAGTAGAGCCATTAATAAGATCACAATCAAGTATAGGTACCGTGTACCTAGACTTGAAGACATGCTAGATGAATTACATGGCCCTAAGGTGTTTTCAAAGATAGACCTTCAAAGTGGATACTACCAGATTCGGAATAGAGAAGGTGATGAATGGATGACAGCCTTTAAAACTAAGGGAAGGCTTTATGAATGGTTAGTTATGCCTTTGGCCTTTCAAATGCACCTAGCACATTCATGAGATTAATGAATCAAGTTTTCAGGCCATACGTAAGCAAGTTTATGGTGGTTTACTTTGATGATATCTTAATCTATTCCATGGATAAACATGAACATCAAGACCATTTAACTCAAGTTATGCTTGTTCTAGAACATAAAAAACTATTTGGTTACCTTAAGAAATGTGCCTTCTTTACTCTTAAGGCAACATTTTGATGAAGTCCTACCACGCCAAGACCAAGTTCATGATCAACCAAGTCCAGAACATTGAAGAACAAGGTCCCAAGTTCAAAAGATGGCTCACCTTTTGCTAGAAACTCAAATAGGACAATACGGGTGCAAAATAATTTTGAAGCCTGGTTTAGTGCTTCTAATTACTTAGGCCTCCATGAGGTTTAAGTCTTGAATTTTTGTATATTTTGGTTCCTCTATATGTTAATTACCTGGTCCAAGAGATTAAATCAAGTTAAGTCAAGTAGAACATGAAGAACCAGTTCAATCTTCCAAACCGTGCAAGTTAGAACCCGGTTTGGACTAGTCCAGGTATTTTCATATGTTGAGTAGGCAAATGAGCTCTAAAATATGTGATTCCACTTGGAGGAGTTAGAAGACTTCAAGAGCTTTCCAACCATATATGCCAAGCCAATTCATGCCTATGTTTTGCATGTGAAATGTGGCCTCCAATTAGACCCTGTAATCTGCCAGCTACTGCCCGATTGCACCTAATTGGTGCATTTGGTGGTTGTTTTTCTGGTGTCCAATCCTGATGGGGACCATCAAACCAAACCTCCCAAAACTATAATGATCCATCCCCTGCTAGGGAGTCCAAAGAGGCCAAAGAAGTTCATGCCTTAGTCAGAAATCACATGCACAAAGAAGAAAGTGAACTGCCCAGTTCATACCGTTTCTGGCCTGGTTTTTTTTCTTTGTTGGAACAAAATGTAGAAGGGGAAATTTCCTGCACGCACCACCCCCTTGAAGCTTAAGATCTTAGCTTTCCAACAAGACCTTTTGCAAAGCATTTGGAGTTCATTTGGTTAGTCAACCAAGCCAAAAACTGAAGACAGTGCACTGCAGGGCGTAATCCAGCACAGTCCAAAATAAGGGTCCGATTGGTTGACCTACTCAACTCCAACTTTTGTCAAAATTTAGGGCATGAAAAGGCATCTAAATATTTATCAAATCATGGGCTCTAAAGTTGAGCTAAGGGACCAGCTTGTGCTTCTTTTATCCAGCCAAAGAAGGAGGGAAATGCCTTTAACTCGGGTAAAGAGGGAGGCCGGCAACCACCTTGATTTTGGAGTGTACTCTTGTCCCTTTGGCAGGTTCAAGGCCCCAAGCTGCCGCATTTAGACTATTAGATGCTTGACACCTCAATCTTGAGATTAATTAAGCTAGTGAGGTGTCAAGGTTAGGCTAGATCACTTGTATAATCAACTTGTACTTGTAAACTAGCCTAGACTTAGTCATTTAGTCACTTTTCAGCTTGTTTGCAGCCCCTTGGCCGAGTGAAGGGAGGTGTTGGCCTATAAATACCCCCTCTCTTCCTTTTGTAAGGGTCTTTTGCCAATTTGAATACAAACTTGAGCTTTGTCTCTCTCAAATTCCTAGTTCTATATCTTAAGTGTGGCAACTTAAGTGGTGTCTAGGCTCTTTATCTCAATTAGGTGGTGTTTCTGTATCCTAATTGATCTAAGGAGATTGCCCAAGTGTCCAACAAGAATGGCTCCTCTTGGATTATCTCTTAGAGGTACTTGTCCTATCAACTTGCTCTTCTTCTCATCCTCACACGCCTACTTTTCCTCCCTTCACATCCTTGGCAAGTGCAAGGGGAGATACATCAAATCCATATCTAGTTGCTTGGATGAGTAACTAACAAGTTGTTGGACATAATCATGAAGGAACCACCAAGTTGTCCAATGAGGAACAAGAAGAGAAAGGCAAAACTTCAGTCATTAGCTAGCCGTAAAGGGATCCGGGAACCAACCAGCTTTCTACTTTTCCCCCTCACATGCTCAACTGCCTTTTAGCTGAACTGCTTGCTTAATATTTAGTTTAACTTTAATCCTTGAAGTCTAATAGATTCAATGGTTGTCATTAGCAAGGATTAAGTTTGTAAACTAGATAGTATCTCACGGGTTAACTAAAACCGTGAACTAAGCATGTTTGGGAGGTTTCCTAATGTTGAAGAAACCTCACTCCTTAGGCCAGAGTAGCTTGCACACTTGCTTGCTTGGTTATAAGGTATTGTATTCTGTCATTTAGACGGTAGATTTTGTGATTTTGAAAAGAAGAAAGAGAGCTTCGCTCCTTGAAACCTAACACCAAACTTACTTATCCTTAAGAAGGCCGATTAAGGTGGTGTTCAAGTCTAGTCCTAATCTTGTTTAAGTGGTGATTTCTATATCTTAATCAAGTTTAGGAGCCCTAACATTGGTCTTGATGGTGATTACTGTGTCTAAGATTCAAGATTAGAACTATCTTAAACTCATATTTCAGTTCGGATTATATTGAATTCAAGTTAAGGCTGTGAGTCCCTTTACTTGTTCTTGAGTTATCCTTTGAGTGTGAGTGATTTCCATTGAGCTTTACATCATATTTGGTACCAGAGCTTTTGTTTCTCCTTGGCGTGGTACATCCTTCCACCTTCCAGAATCATTTCCCCATTATATTCCAAACACATTCCTAGTTTGAGTTCAAACACCATCCATAGACAAGATGACTTCTAGCATGAGTTTGGAAGAGAAATTTGATGCTCTTATGAGGCAGAATGAGTTTTTGATGAAGAAGATTAATGAGGATTCTCAACAAAACTAAGAAACTAAGGCTCAAAGTGAGTACTTACGTAAATAGCTTGGTGCATTCTTGAAGCAAAAGCAAACAATCAATGAGAAACCTCTACAATATGAACCTAGAAGATAACAGTATGTGTTTAGCCATCATCTTGATTCATCTAATGGGGATGAAGGATTGAGAATGGCCAGGCCACAACCACAGATGGAGGCTAATACCAATGACTTCAAGGTTAAAATTCCATAATATGAAGGCAAGCTTGATCCTGAAGAGTTCGTGGATTGGTTACACAGGGTTAAAAGAGTTTTTTAGTACAAGGACATTCCTGAAGAAAAGAAGGTGAAGCTAGTTGCTTTGAGACTCTATAAGTGTGCTTCTCTTTGGTGGACTAACTTGTGTCCCAAAAGAGTTAGAGAAAGGGAGTCCAAGATCAGAACATGAGAAAAGATCAAATCTAAGCTTAAGGCTCAGTTTCATCCTGATGGGGACCATCATGATCAAACTCCAAATGCACAACCAGCAACTCCACACACCCCCTCAAGCCCCAAGGAAGTCAAGAACATCCAGGCCTTGGTCAAGGAAGTCATAGAGCATTCGAACAGAACATGGGCAGATTCAACCGGAAATTGGCCCGGTTTTGTGCATCTTTTGGGACTTGAAGGTGAGGGGATGAATGACTACCTTGCCCCCTCTCTTTAAGTTTAAGATGTTAGGAATCCAATAAAACAAGTTTCAAAGGATTTGGAGGTCGTTTGGTTAGTCAATCAGCAAGATCTTTCCAAGTGCGCAGGCTGGGCGCCAAAACAGCAGCATCCGAATTAAGGAAGAAATGGGAACACCAACTTAAGTCCACTCTTTCTGAAATTTTGCAGCCTGAAAGGGGACATAAATATTTATCAAGTCAAGGGTTCGAATCCCATCCAAAGCACCCCCTTGTGTTGGTTTTACCCAGCCAAAAGGACAAGCAAAACACCCCTTTAACCGATTTCTTCCTAGCCGGTACAAGTGGGCTGATTTCTTGGGTTTTGCTTCATCCACTTGCTGAGTTGATTGCTTTTGCTGCATTTTAGACCCATTGTAAGCTTGACACATCATTTAGGAGGCATCATGGCCCCTAATGAAGTAGATTAAGCTAGTGGTGAGGTGTTAAGCTAGGTGAGTGATGGATGTAATGTGTTTCCCCTCCCCCAAATGTACTTGGCCTTGTTTTTGCTGCATGGGAAGGGGGAGGAGACTCGGCCATCCTAGCATAAAATCAGATGGCTTCTCATTTTGTAAACGAACTTTGAATGAATGAATTTGTGAGTTCCCAAACTCTCTCTACAAAAACTCCTAGTGTTATATCTTGAGCTTGGCAACTCAAGTGGGTCTCTAGGTCTCTTTCTCTCAACTAGAAGGTGATTAAATTCTGTAACTAGTTGATACAAAGATATTGCCCAAGTGTTCCCCAAGGGTGGCTCCTCGGATTATCCCTTGCAAGGTCACTTGACTATCCAAAATCTTGATTTCTCCTCTCCCTTGCTGTTTTTCCTTCTTCTTGTTTTAGATTCCACTTTGAGGCAAGTTGTGAGTTGGTTTCTTCTTCTTACAACCTTCCATCAAATTGGTATCAGAGCTTAGGTTATCTTTCTTGGCCAAGCTTCCTTGCCCAAACACATCCCAAACACCCAAACTCACAAAACAGCCCAAACACATCCGCCACAAATTTCAGCCGTGCCCAACTAGAGACTTGGCACGGGCACACCGTGCCATATACGCACGACCGTGCCACAATTCCGGCCCAGACAACCTTTGCCAGCAGCTCAGCACGGTCAGGCCGTGCCTACTAGCACGACCGTGCCTACCCCTCCCCGCCCCAAAACACTCATTCTCCCTTCCAAGGCCGATATGTCTTCTAGCCTCACACCCGAGCAAGTGGCCGACCAAGCCCTGAGGGAGAAAGCCGAGGTAGAAGCTCAACTAAAGTATCTCCAAAAGCAACTTGGGCAACTTATGGAAGAGAAGAGGAGAGGTTTATGGAGTTCAAGGAGCTTAAGCAAGCATCAAGACTCGGATGACTCCGAGGGAAGCAACCCCATTAGTGACTCAAGTGAAGGGGAGCTCGCACCAAGGTCCCAACGACATCAAAGGTCAAGGGGACGAAGCTTTGGAGACTTTAAAGTCGACATTCCGGAGTTCGAAGGACAACTAGACCCGGACATCTTCCTTGATTGGCTTCAAACGGTGGAAAGAGTATTTGAAGACAAGGACATTCCGGAAAGCAAAAAGGTAAAGCTAGTAGCCTTGAAACTCCGTAAATATGCTTCCATATGGTGGTCTAATGTTGTGTCCAAGAGGGTGAGAAAGGGGAAAAGTAAGATAAAGACATGGGAGCAAATGAAATCCAAACTTAAGGCCAAGTTCCTACCCCCACACTATCTTCAAGACAATTTCCTTAAACTCCACCACCTCCAACAAGGTTCAAAGAGTGTAGAGGAGTACGCTAGGGACTTTGAACAACTTCTTCTAAAGTGTGATTTGAGGGAAGATGATTCCCAAACCCTGATTCGTTACTTAAGTGGGCTTGATGAACAAATTGCTCATGTAGTGGAATTGCACCCCTACACCTCCCTTGATGAGTTGAGTGCTTTAGCTCACAAGGTAGAAAAACAAACGAAGCTCAAAGGCAAGAACCCCATCTCTAAGCCTACTCCACGGCCCTATGGCTTTCAAAAGCCCCCATTCACTCCTCAAAAACCTTCTCCACCCCCAAACCCGAAACCCCCTCAAACAGCCCCCCCACAAACTCCATCTAAGCCACCATCAAAACCCCCTAGTAAGGTTCGATGCTTTCGTTGTCAAGGTCTTGGACATTACGCTTCCGAATGTCCAAACAAGAGAATGGTATCTCTAGCCGAATATCAAGAGTCATTAGAGGAGCTAGAGGTTGAGAAAGAGAAAAATGGAGAAGAAAAGGAGGTGTACATGGCCGAAATGTTGGAAGAGGTAGAAGAGGGCCCGGATGAAGGGGACCTACTAGTGATTAGAAGGGCTCTAAGTGGGATTGCTACTCAAGACAACATGGAGCAAAGGGAGAGCATCTTCCATACAAGGTGCACCGTGAGTGGCAAGGTGTGTTTTCTCCTCATCGATGGGGGAAGTTGTGCTAATGTGACCTCAAAAACCATGGTGGACAAACTCAAGATTCCGGTCACACCTCACCCAAATCCTTACACCATTCAATGGCTCAACCAAGGTAAGGGTTTGCAAATTACTACTCGATGTTTGCTTAGTTTTTCCATTGGAAAGTCATATAAAGATGAGATATGGTGTGACATAGTGCCTATGGATGCTTGCCATGTTCTTTTGGGCCGACCATGGCTCTTTGATAGAAGGGTGATGCATGATGGTCGAAAGAATACCTACACCTTCACAAAAGGCAACAAGAAAATCACCCTCACTCCCCTCAAGCCTAGCCCACAAAAGAACCCTCAAGACAATCCCAAGTTGGATGTCTTTCTCACCACCTTACTCCACTCTCAACTCCATGAGTTCGAAGACTTTAAAGAGTGGATCCTCTTAGGCAAAGAACCGGCCAAGGTAAAGGAATCTCCCCATCCTTTACTTACCTCACTCCTACAAACCTTTGCCCACGTCTTCCCACAAGAAATACCTCATGGCCTACCCCCCAAAGGATCCATCCAACATAAAATCGACCTCTTCCCGGGTGCCACCCTCCCAAATAGACCGACCTACCGCATGAACCCTCAAGAGACACAAGAGGTTCAAAGACAAGTGGATGAGCTCCTAGCCAAGGGCTTGATCCGTGAGAGCTTGAGTCCATGTGCCGTTCCGGCTCTACGTGTGCCCAAGAAAGATGGGAGCATGAGAATGTGTGTTGATAGTAGAGCTATCAACAAGATCACCATCAAATACCGGTACCCTATCCCAAGGTTGGAGGATTTGCTAGATGAGCTTCATGGGGCCACTATATTCTCAAAGATTGATCTAAGAAGTGGCTATTATCAAATACGGATCTTTAAAGGGGATGAATGGAAGACGGCTTTTAAAACCAAGGGTGGCCTATATGAGTGGCTTGTCATGCCCTTTGGTTTGACTAATGCACCAAGCACATTCATGAGGCTAATGAACCAAGTTCTCAAGCCATTCATTGGGAGATATGTCGTTGTGTATTTTGACGACATTTTGGTGTATAGCCGTGGAGAAGAAGAGCACTCCAAGCACTTGCATGATGTTTTAAGTGTCTTGGCACGAGAGCAACTTTATGGCAACCTAGAGAAGTGCTACTTCTTCACTCCTCAAGTGAAGTCCTTGGGGTATGTGGTGTCGGCCTGATGGAGACCATCGTGAGAAGCCCAAGGACCATCAAGCTCAGCCCAAGGAGGACTCACTCAAGCTCCAAGAAGTCAAGGAAGTTGCCAAACTTTGCCGGAAATTGGCGTTCATACCCGAAGAGGTAGTGCCGCCTTCATCCAGAAATTTCCCGCTTTTTGTGTGCACTTTTAGCCTACCTAAAGTGGTCCCACAACTTAAGGCTCCACATGGTTTTGAAGTTTACGTTTTCAGCTTTCAAATAAGCCCAAGTTTGTTTAATTTGGACGTCATTTGATTGGGAAAAATATCACTCAAAGATAGTTATGCTGATCCAGTCCAGTCTGAGATAGGTGCATTGTTTGGGCCATAACTTTCAAACCTCTTATCCAAATTGAGCAAATGAGCCCATTCCAGAAAATAGACTTCCAGGGCTTTCTAAACAGCCCATGAACGCGTGATTTGGCCGAGTATTCTGGAAGTTATGCTCTGTTGAAGTTGAGGCAGTTGCAAGGATTAATGCTGGAAATATGAAGAGTCTTAGGTTACATATATTTGTGTGGCTGATATTGTGCACGTTTTAGATGCTTCTAGATTGATGTAAGCAGCTGCAAAAATCCTAGAATATTCCTTGTAACCTCCCCCACCCCCTTTTATGATGTGTCTTTTCATTTTTCTTAGACTTTTCATTAGCTAGTTTTAATTGTTAGGAGTTATTTGAGTCTTTGATTGTCTTTTGCTGAGTCTATAAAAGGGGAGGGGCATGTGAAGCTATTCATTCAGCATTGTAAGAGATTTCCAAAGTAATACAAGCACCTTTGAGAGTGATTCTCATTTGTGTCTCAAAATTCCTAGTTCTATATCTTTAATTTGGCTCATTCAAGTGGTGTTCTAGGTTCTCTTCCTTTTCCAATTGGAGTGATTCCTTGGTTAAGACAAGAGAATTATCCCAAGGTCAAGTCATTGAGTGGCTCCGTGAAGGATTATCTCAATTACAAGATCTTGTTCTATTCCTTTTCCTTGTGTAGTGAAATTCTTCATCCATCTCATCCATCTTTCATTTCTCTTCCCAATTTGGCTTATTTTGAGTTGGAGTTTGATTTGGTTCACTTGCCACCCCCATATACATCAATTGGTATCAGAGCCAAGGTTCTTAAGTGACCCACATCACACCCACATACATCCCAAAAAGACAAACATACCAAAAAAAAAGACAAAAAAAAAAAGAGGCACAAACCGGTAAACCCAGTCTCGAAGACCAGAGAAGCAGCACGGTGCCCCCGTGCCATACCACACGACCGTGCCATATTCATTTTCCAGAAATCTGCAAGCCGAGACGCAGCACGGTGCCCCCGTGCCACCCAGCACGACCGTGCCACTATACTTTTCTGCATTTCCTCAAGTCGAAGCATAGCACGGCCTGCCCGTGCCCCCTTGCACGCCCGTGCCACTTTCCCTGCTGCATATTCTTCCTTCAAAGCATCTCCAACATGTCTACAAAGTCCACAAGAGGCGACCAAGCACGTGTGGAAGAGTTAGAAGCGCAAGTCACTTATCTTCGAACTCAACTTGGGCAACTTTTGGAGGAAAAACGAAGGTGGGTTCATAGCCCCACTCCCTCTCATCCTCATGAACCGGCGGTCAAATTGGAAGAAGAAGTCTTTCAATATCGAGCCAATTCTAGTGACGAAGAAGCCCCAAGAAGACGAAGGCAAGGAGGCAATATTGGTGGTGTCCGAATTGACATCCCCGAATTTGAAGGCCAACTTGACCAGGACTTATTTCTCGATTGGTTGCACACCATTGAGAGGATCTTTGAATATGAGGACATCCCGGAGGACAAGAAGGTAAAACTCGTAGCCCTTAAACTCAGAAAATACGCTTCAATCTGGTGGGCTAACCTTGGAGCGAAAAGAGCAAGGAATGGAAAGGGAAAAATCAGAACTTGGGCCAAAATGAAAGAAAAACTCAAGGCCAAGTTTCTTCCCTCTCACTATGTGTAAGACAATTATCTCAAGCTCCATCGACTCAAGCAAGGATCCAAGAGTGTGGAAGAATACACTCGGGAGTTTGAACAACTCCTACTCAAATGCAACTTGAAAGAAGATGACTCTCAAACCTTGGTAAGATACTTAACCGGACTTGATGAGTCTATTGCTCATATTGTTAAGTTGCAACCATATTCATCCCTTGATGACTTGAGTTCTCTAGCCTACAAGGTAGAGCAACAAAAGAAATCAAAGGGAAAGAGTGTCCTTTCCAAGTCTCTCTCTCGTCCTTACCCCACACAAAAGCCTCCGTACTACCCTTCTCGTCCACAAAATTTCCCACCATCACAAACCAAAAACACCACTCCAACCCCTCCAAAACCCTCCACACAAGAACCCAAATCAAAGGACAAGGTTCGTTGCTTTCGGGGCCAAGGTATGGGACACTATGCATCTGAGTGTCCAAACAGGAGGATCGTTTCCCTAGCGGAGTACCAAGAAGCATGTGATGAACATGCCTATGACGAAGAAGAAGAAGAGCACTGTGAAGAAGGAAGTTTGGAAGAAGTTGAAGAAGGCCCCGATGAAGGAGAATTGCTAGTTATCCGCCGGGCCTTGAGTGGAATTGCCACTCAAAAGGACATGGAGCAAAGAGAAGCCATTTTTCACACCAGGTGTACCGTAGGAGACAAGGTTTGTTTCCTTATCATTGATGGAGGTAGTTGTGCTAACGTTGCCTCAAAGACTATGGTGGACAAACTCAAGCTGCAAGTCTCTCCTCGTCCAAATCCCTACACCATACAATGGTTGAACCAAGGCAAAGGTTTGCAAATTACTCACCGTTGTCTTGTTTCCTTTTCAATTGGGAAAAACTATAAAGATGAGATTTGGCGTGATATAGTCCCCATGGATGCTTGCCATATATTATTGGGTAGACCATGGCTTTTTGATAGAAGTGTCATCCATGATGGCCGGATGAACACTTACTCTTTTCTCAAGGACCGTAAGAAAATCACTCTTACCCCTCTCAAGAGTCCTTCGCCCTCTAAACCAAAAGACAATCCTCATTTGGAAGTCTTCCTTACTACTCTTCTCAAATCTGAGCACCATGAGTATGAGTCTTTTAAAGACTTGATACTTTTACAAGAAGAGTCTAAGCCACCATCTCTCTCACATCCACTACTCACCCCTCTCCTACAAGCCTATCACCATGTTTTTCCACAAGAAATTCCACATGGCCTCCCCCCTCCAAGATCTATCCAACACAAGATAGACCTCGTTCCCGGATCCGTACTTCCAAACAAGCCGGCATACCGGATGTCTCCAAGCGAAACACAAAAAATCCAAAGACAAGTGGATGATCTCTTGTCCAAGGGTTTAATTCGGGAAAGTCTAAGCCCATGTGCCCTGCCCGCCCTCCTTGTTCCTAAGAAGGATGGTAGCATGCGTATGTGTGTTGATAGCCGGGCAATAAACAAGATCCCTATCAAGTACCGGTATCCTATTCCCCGATTGGAAGATCTATTGGATGAATTACACGGAGCTGCTATCTTTTCTAAGATTGATCTTAGAAGTGGCTATTATCAGATTCGCATTTTTGAAGGTGATGAATGGAAAACCGCCTTTAAGACAAAAGGAGGTTTATATGAGTGGCTTGTAATGCCATTCGGGCTTACTAATGCCCCGAGCACTTTTATGAGACTCATGAACCAAGTTCTCAAGCCCCTCATTGGAACTTGTGTTGTTGTTTACTTTGATGATATCTTGGTCTATAGCAATACCGAGGAGGAGCATGCCAAGCATTTGCAACAAGTTTTGGAGATTCTTTCACAAGAACAACTTTATGGCAATATTGAGAAATGCTTTTTCTTCACTCCTCAAGTGGTATTCTTGGGTTTCATTGTTTCCGCCCAAGGCCTCCAAGTTGATGAAAGCAAGATCAAGGCTATTCAACAGTGGCCAACTCCTACATCCATCACTCAAGTAAGGAGTTTTCATGGCCTAGCCTCATTCTACCGGAGGGTCATTAGAAATTTCAGCACAATTATGGCTCCTATGACCGAGGTAATTAAAGGCAAAGAGTTTTCATAGAACGAGCAAGCACAACAAGCCTTCGAAGAGATCAAGAAGAAGCTCACTAGTTCCCCCGTTCTAGCCTTACCCGACTTTACCAAAGTCTTTGAAGTAGAGTGTGATGCATCCGGGGTAGGAATTGGAGCTGTCCTATCTCAAGAGAAGAGACCCATTGCTTTTTTCAATGAGAAGCTCAACGATGCCAAGAAGAAGTACTCCATCTATGACAAGGAGTTTTATGCAATCATTAGAGCATTGGAGCATTGGCGTCATTACTTAGTTGGAGGTGAATTCATCCTTCATTCTGACCATGAAGCTCTCAAATACATCCAAGGACAACATAAGCTCAACCCTAGACATGCTAAATGGGGAGAGTATCTTCAGTCCTTCCACTTCACTATCCAACATAAGGCGGGAACTCTCAACAAAGGAGCTGATGCATTATCAAGAAGGTACTTATTACTCTCTACTTTGAGTACTAAAGTACTTGGATTTGAAATTGTTAAAGATTTGTACCCAAAAGATGATGATTTCAAGGACATTTTTGAGAAGTGTCTTAAACACCCCCATGGGTTTTTCCACTTAGAAGATGGGTTCCTATTCAAAGGTTCACGCCTTTGTATACCTCAATGTGGATTTCGAGAACTGCTTATCCAAGAGCTACATAGAGGAGCCCTAGCTGGCCATTTTGGTGTCGAGAAGACTAGATCAATGTTGAAGGAACACTACTATTGGCCTAAGATGTCAAGAGATGTAGAGCTTTTCATCAAAAGATGTTCTACTTGTCAAATGGCTAAGAGCCATTCTTTGCCCCAAGGATTGTATTCTCCACTTCCCATTCCTCAAGCCCCTTGGGAAGATATTAGCTTTGATTTCATCACGGGTTTACCTAGAACCCAAAGGAACAAAGACTCCATTATGGTGGTTGTGGATCGATTCTCCAAGATGGCGCATTTCATCCCTTGCCACACCACTAATGATGCTACTCAAGTGGCTAGTCTTTATTTCAAGTGGCATTCCAAAGAGCATGGTATCCGATCGTGACTCCAAGTTTCTTAGTCATTTTTGGCTAACTCTATGGCGCAAATTGGGTACTCAACTCAAGTTTAGCACTCCTTGTCATCCCCAAACTGATGGACAAACTGAAGTCACCAATAGGACTTTGGGTACCTTACTTAGAGTCCTAGTGAAGAGGCATTTGAAGAATTGGGATGAGTTGCTACCACATGCCGAGTTTGCATTCAATCGAGTGCCTAGCAAGTCCACCCAACTCTCTCCATTTCAAGTTGTCTATGGCTACAATCCCAAGAGTCCCTTGGATCTTTTTCCCATTCCAACTCCCACAAAATTTAGTTGGGAAGCTGAAAAAAGAGCCAAGGAGATCCAAGAATTTCATGCAAGAGTTAGAGATAACATTGCCAAGGCTAATGAGAGAGCCATGCAAAGCGCCAACAAGCATCGCAAGGAGGTACATTTTCATCCAGGAGATTTGGTATGGATTCACATGAGGAAGGAGCGTTTCCCTTCAAAGAGAAAATCTAAGTTGATGCCGCGTTCCGATGGTCCATTTGAAATTCTTGAGAAGGTTGGGCCCAATGCATACAAGGTTGATCTACCTGGAGATTATTGAGTTTCGGCTACCTTCAATGTCTCCGATCTTAGCCCCTATTTCGATGATGAGCCCCTTCCTAGTTTGAGGGCAAACTTTCACTTACCCGGGGGGAATGATGGAGACCATCGAGAGAAGCCCAAGGACCATCAAGCTCAGCCCAAGGAGGACTCACTCAAGCTTCAAGAAGTCAAGGAAGTTGCCAACCTTTGCCGAAAATTGGCGTTCATACCCGAAGAGGTAGTGCCGCCGTCATCCAGAAATTTCCCGCTTTTTGTGTGCACTTTTGGCCTACCTAAAGTGGCCCCACAACTTGAGGCTCCACATGGTTTTGAAGTTTAAGATTTCAGCTTTCAAATAAGCCCAAGTTTGTTTAATTTGGACATCATTTGATTGGGAAAATATCACTCAAAGATACGTTATGCTGATCCAGTCCAGTCTGAGATAGGTGCATTGTTTGGGCCATAACTTTTAAACCGCTTATCCAAATTGCGCAAATGAGCCCATTCTGAAAACTAGACTTCCAGGGATTTCTATCAAGCCCAAGAACGCGTGATTTGGCCGAGTATTCTGGAAGTTATGCTCTGTTGAAGTTGAGGCAGTTGCAATGATTAATGCTGGGAATATGAAGAGTCTTAGGTTACATATATTTGTGTGGCTGATATTGTGCACGTTTTAGATGCTTCTAGATTGATGTAATCAGCTGCAAACATCCTAGAATATTCCTTGTAACCTCCCCCACCCCCTTTTATGATGTGTCTTTTCATTTTTCTTAGACTTTTCATTAGCTAGTTTTTAATTGTTAGGAGTTATTTGAGTCTTTTGATTGTCTTTTGCTGAGTCTATAAAAGGGGAGGGGCGTGTGAAGCTATTCATTCAGCATTGTAAGAAATTTCCAAAGCAATACAAGTACTTTGAGTGTGTTTCTCAAAAGTGCAACTAAATTCCTAGTTCTCTATCTTGAATTGTGGCAAATTCAAGTGGTGTTCTAGGTTCTCTTCCTTTTCCAATTGGAGTGATTCCTTGGTTAAGACAAGAGAATTAGCCCAAGGTCAAGTCATTGATTGGCTCCGTGAAGGATTATCTCAATTACAAGATCTTGTTCTATTCCTTTTTCTTGTGTAGTGAAATTCTTCATCCATCTCATCCATCTTTCATTTCTCTTTCCAATTTGGCTTATTTGAGTTGGAGTTTGATTTGGTTCACTTGCCCACCCACATCTACATCACAGCCGAAGGCATCCAAGTGGATGAAGAGAAGATCAAGGCCATCCGTGAGTGGCCTACCCCCATGTCAATCCAACAAGTTTGGAGTTTCCATGGTTTGGCTTCCTTTTATAGGAGATTTGTAAGCAATTTTAGCTCCATCATGGCACCCATGACCGAAATCCTTAAGGCCAAGCACTTTGAGTGGAATGAGAAGGCCCAACGTGCCTTTGAAGAGATCAAGGAGAGGCTTACTAGTGCATCCATCCTTGCACTACCTAGCTTTTCCAAAGTTTTTGAGGTAGAATGTGATGCGTCCGGGGTTGGCATCGGGGCCGTGTTGTCACAAGAGAAGAGGCCCGTTGCCTATTTTAGTGAGAAGCTCAATGACGCCAAAAGGAAGTATTCTACATATGACAAGGAGTTCTATGCCTTAGTGAGGGCATTGGAACATTGGCGGCATTACTTGGTGGGAAGCGAGTTCATCCTCCATACGGATCATCAAGCCTTAAAGTTCATCCAAGGACAACATAAGCTCAATCCACGACATGCCAAGTGGGTAGAGTTCTTGCAATCCTTCCCCTTTGTGATCCACCACAAATCCGGCCAAATGAACAAAGGGGCCGATGCATTATCAAGAAGATATCTCTTGCTCTCTACTCTTGAATCCAAGGTACTTGGGTTTGAGTGCATCAAGGCTATGGATACCCAAGACGAAGATTTCAAGACCATCCTTGAAAAATGTTCTAGCCATGCCCACAGTCCTTTCCACCTAGAGGACGGATTCCTCTTCAAGGGAAACCGACTTTGCATTCCTAAATGTGGGTTTAGAGAGCTTTTGATTCAAGAACTCCATGGGGGAGCTCTAGCCGGCCCTTTTGGAGTTGAGAAGACATGCTCTATGCTTAAGGAGCATTACTTTTGGCCCAAGATGTCAAGGGATGTGGAGCACTTCATTAAAAGATGCTCTACTTGCCAACTTGCTAAGGATCACATACGGCCTCAAGGTCTTTACACCCCCTTACCGGTTCCTCAAGGGCCTTGGGAAGATATTAGCTTGGACTTCATCACGGGGTTATCAAGGACTCAAAGGCACAAAGACTCTATCATGGTAGTGGCTGATAGATTCTCCAAGATGGCCCACTTCGTGGCATGTCACACCACCTTTGATGCTTCACAAGTGGCCAATCTTTACTTCAAAGAGATTGTGCGGTTGCATGGAATACCAAGGAGTATGGCGTCCGATCGTGACACTAAGTTCTTAAGTCATTTTTGGCTCACATTATGGAGAAAGCTTGGTACTCATCTCAAATTCAGTACCTCATGCCATCCCCAAACGGACGGCCAAACCGAGGTAACAAATCGCACTTTGGGCACATTACTTTGAGTCTTGGTGAAGAAGAACATTAAAAGTTGGGATGAATTACTTTGCCATGCGGAGTTTGCATTCAACCGAGCCCCAAGCAAGGCCACGGGCCTCTCACCCTTCCAAGTTGTGTATGGCAACAACCCACGGACTCCTCTTGATCTTGTTCCTATTCCTAATCCCACTAAATTTAGTTGGGAAGCCGAGAAGAGAGCAAAGGAGGTCCAAGAGCTTCATGCTAAGGTGAGAGAAAGGATTGAAAAGTTCAATGAGCAAGCTAAGTCCTATGCCAACATGAAGAGGAGAGAAGCTCATTTTCAGCCCGGGGACCTAGTGTGGGTCCATTTAAGGAAAGAAAGATTCCCAAGCAAGCGGAAATCCAAGTTATTACCAAGATCGGATGGGCCATTTGAAGTCCTTGAGAAAATTGGTCCAAATGCATACAAGATAGACCTCCCCGGAGACTATGGGGTGTCCGCCACTTTCAATGTGGCTGATTTAAGCCCATACTATGATGAAGAAGAAGAGTTGCCGAGTTTGAGGTCAAACTCCATTCGAAGCTGGGGGGAATGATGGGGACCATCATGATCAAACTCCAAATGCACAACCAGCAACTCCACACACCCCCTCAAGCCCCAAGGAAGTCAAGAACATCCATGCCTTGGTCAAGGAAGTCGTAGAGCATTCGGACAGAACATGGGCAGATTCAACCGAAAATTGGCCCGGTTTTGTGCATCTTTTGGGATTTGACGGTGAGGGGATGAATGACTTCCTTGCCCCCTCTCTTTAAGTTTAAGATGTTAGGAATCCAATAAAACAAGTTGCAAAGGATTTCAAGGTCGTTTGGTTAGTCAATCAGCAAGATCTTTCCAAGTGCGCAGGCTGGGCGCCAAAACAGCAGCATCCGAATTAAGGAAGAAATTGGACCACCAACTTAAGTCCACTCTTTCTGAAATTTTGCAGCATGAAAGGGGACATAAATATTTATCAAGTCAAGGGTTCAAATCCCATCCAAAGCACCCCCTTGTGTTGGTTTTACCCAGCCAAAAGGACAAGCAAAACACCCCTTTAACCGGTTTCTTCCTAGCCGGTACAAGTGGGCTGATTTCTTGGGTTTTGCTTCATCCACTTGCTGCGTTGATTGCTTTTGCTGCATTTTAGAACCATTGTAAGCTTGACACATCATTTAGGAGGCATCATGGCCCCTAATGAAGTAGATTAAGCTAGTGGTGAGGTGTTAAGCTAGGTGAGTGATGGATGTAATGTGTTTCCCTCTCCCAAATGTACTTGGCCTTGTTTTTGCTGCATGGGAAGGGGGGGGAGACTCGGCCATCCTAGCATAAAATCAGATGGCTTCTCATTTTGTAAACCAACTTTGAATGAATGACTTTGTGAGTTCTCAAACTCTCTCTACAAAAACTCCTAGTGTTATATCTTGAGCTTGGCAACTCAAGTGGGTCTCTAGGTCTCTTTCTCTCAACTAGAAGGTGATTAAATTCTGTAACTAGTTGATACAAAGAGATTGCCCAAGTGTTCCCCAAGGGTGGCTCCTCGGATTATCCCTTGCAAGGTCACTTGACTATCCAAACTCTTGATTTCTCCTCTCCCTTGCTGTTTCCTCCTTCTTCTTGTTTTAGATTACTTTGAGGCAAGTTGTGAGTTGGTTTCTTCTTCTTACAAATCTCCATCAAATTGGTATCAGAGCTTAGGCTATCTTTCTTGGCCAAGCTTCCTTGCCCAAACACATCCCAAACACCCAAACTCACAAAACAGCCCAAACACATCCTCCACAATTTTCAGCCGTGCCCAACCAGAGACTTGGCACGGGAACACCGTGCCATATACGCACGACCGTGCCACAATTCCAGCCCAGACAACCTTTGCCAGCAGCTCAGCACGGTCAGGCCGTGCCTACTAGCACGACCGTGCCTACCCCTCCCCGCCCCAAAACACTCATTCTCCCTTCCAAAGCCGATATGTCTTCTAGCCTCACACCCGAGCAAGTGGCCGAGCAAGCCCTGAGGGAGAAAGCCGAGGTAGAAGCTCAGCTAAAGTATCTCCAAAAGCAACTTGGGCAACTTATGGAAGAGAAGAGGAGAGGTTTATGGAGTTCAAAGAGCTCAAGCAAGCATCAAGACTCGGATGACTCCGAGGGAAGCAACCCCATTAGTGACTCAAGTGAAGGGGAGCTTGCACCAAGGTCCCAACGACATCAAAGGTCAAGGGGACGAAGCTTTGGAGACTTTAAAGTCGACATTCCGGAGTTCGAAGGACAACTAGACCCGGACATCTTCCTTGATTGGCTTCAAACGGTGGAAAGAGTATTTGAATACAAGGACATTCCGGAAAGCAAAAAGGTAAAGCTAGTAGCCTTGAAACTCCGTAAATATGCTTCCATATGGTGGTCTAATGTTGTGTCCAAGAGGGTGAGAAAGGGGAAAAGTAAGATAAAGACTTGGGAGCAAATGAAATCCAAACTTAAGGCCAAGTTCTTACCCCCACACTATCTTCAAGACAATTTCCTTAAACTCCACCACCTCCAACAAGGTTCAAAGAGTGTAGAGGAGTACATTAGGGACTTTGAACAACTTCTTCTAAAGTGTGATTTGAGGGAAGATGATTCCCAAACCTTGATTCGTTACTTAAGTGGGCTTGATGAACAAATTTCTTATGTAGTGGAATTGCACCCCTACACCTCCCTTGATGAGTTGAGTGCTTTAGCTCACAAGGTAGAAAAACAAACGAAGCTCAAAGGTAAGAACCCCATCTCTAAGCCTACCCCACGGCCCTATGGCTTTCAAAAGCCCCCATTCACTCCTCAAAAACCTTCTCCACCCCCAAACCCGAAACCCCCTCAAACAGCCCCCCCACAAACTCCATCCAAGCCACCATCAAAACCCCCTAGTAAGGTTCGATGCTTTCATTGTCAAGGTCTTGGACATTACGCTTCCGAATGTCCAAACAAGAGAATGGTATCTCTAGCCGAATATCAAGAGTCATTAGAGGAGCTAGAGGTTGAGGAAGAGAAAAATGGAGAAGAAAAGGAGGTGTACATGGCCGAAATGTTGGAAGAGGTAGAAGAGGGCCCAGATGAAGGGGAACTACTAGTGATTAGAAGGGCTCTAAGTGGGATTGCTACTCAAGACAACATGGAGCAAAGGGAGAGCATCTTCCATACAAGGTGCACCGTGAGTGGCAAGGTGTGTTCTCTCATCATCGATGGGGGAAGTTGTGCTAATGTGACCTCAAAAACCATGGTGGACAAACTCAAGATTCCGGTCACACCTCACCCAAATCCTTACACCATTCAATGGCTCAACCAAGGTAAGGGTTTGCAAATTACTACTCGATGTTTGCTTACTTTTTCCATTGGAAAGTCATATAAAGATGAGATATGGTGTGACATAGTGCCTATGGATGCTTGCCATGTTCTTTTGGGCCGACCATGGCTCTTTGATAGAAGGGTGATGCATGATGGTCGAAAGAATACCTACACCTTCACAAAAGACAACAAGAAAATCACCCTCACTCCCCTCAAGCCTAGCCCACAAAAGAACCCTCAAGACAATCCCAAGTTGGATGTCTTTCTCACCACCTTACTCCACTCTCAACTCCATGAGTTCGAAGACTTTAAAGAGTGGATCCTCTTAGGCCAAGAACCGGCCAAGGTAAAGGAATCTCCCCATCCTTTACTTACCTCACTCCTACAAGCCTTTGCCCACGTCTTCCCACAAGAAATACCTCATGGCCTACCCCCCAAAAGATCCATCCAACATAAAATCGACCTCTTCCCGGGTGCCACCCTCCCAAATAGACCGGCCTACCGCATGAACCCTCAAGAGACACAAGAGGTTCAAAGACAAGTGGATGAGCTCCTAGCCAAGGGCTTGATCCGTGAGAGCTTGAGTCCATGTGCCGTTCCGGCTCTACTTGTGCCCAAGAAAGATGGGAGCATGAGAATGTGTGTTGATAGTAGAGCTATCAACAAGATCACCATCAAATACCGGTACCCTATCCCAAGGTTGGAGGATTTGCTAGATGAGCTTCATGGGCCACTATATTCTCAAAGATTGATCTAAGAAGTGGCTATTATCAAATACGGATCTTTGAAGGGGATGAATGGAAGACGGCTTTTAAAACCAAGGGTGGCCTATATGAGTGGCTTGTCATGCCCTTTGGTTTGACTAATGCACCAAGCACATTCATGAGGCTAATGAACCAAGTTCTCAAGCCATTCATTGGGAGATATGTCGTTGTGTATTTTGACGACATTTTGGTGTATAGCCGTGGAGAAGAAGAGCACTCCAAGCACTTGCATGATGTTTTAAGTGTCTTGGCACAAGAGCAACTTTATGGCAACCTAGAGAAGTGCCACTTCTTTACTCCTCAAGTGAAGTTCTTGGGGTATGTGGTGTCGGCCGAAGGCATCCAAGTGGATGAAGAGAAGATCAAGGCCATCCGTGAGTGGCCTACCCCCATGTCAATCCAACAAGTCCAGAGTTTCCATGGTTTGGCTTCCTTTTATAGGAGGTTTGTAAGCAATTTTAGCTCCATCATGGCACCCATGACCGAAATCCTTAAGGCCAAGCACTTTGAGTGGAATGAGAAGGCCCAACGTGCCTTTGAAGAGATCAAGGAGAGGCTTACTAGTGCATCCATCCTTGCACTACCTAGCTTTTCCAAAGTTTTTGAGGTAGAATGTGATGCGTCCGGGGTTGGCATCGGGGCCGTGTTGTCACAAGAGAAGAGGCCCATTGCCTATTTTAGTGAGAAACTCAATGACGCCAAAAGGAAGTATTCTACATATGACAAGGAGTTCTATGCCTTAGTGAGGGCATTGGAACATTGGCGGCATTACTTGGTTGGAGGCGAGTTCATCCTCCATACGGATCATCAATCCTTGAAGTTCATCCAAGGACAACATAAGCTCAATCCACGACATGCCAAGTGGGTAGAGTTCTTACAATCCTTTCACTTTGTGATCCACCACAAATCCGGCCAAACGAACAAAGGGGCCGATGCATTGTCAAGGAGATATCTCTTGCTCTCTACTCTTGAATCCAAGGTACTTGGGTTTGAGTGCATCAAGGCTATGTATACCCAAGACGAAGATTTCAAGACCATCCTTGAAAAATTTTTTAGCCATGCCCACGGCCCTTTCCACCTAGAGGACGGATTCCTCTTCAAGGGAAACCGACTTTGCATTCCTAAATGTGGGTTTAGAGAGCTTTTGATTCAAGACCTCCATGGGGGAGCTCTAGCCGGCCATTTTGGAGTTGAGAAGACATGCTCTATGCTTAAGGAGCATTACTTTTGGCCCAAAATGTCAAGAGATGTGGAGCACTTCATTAAAAGATGCTCTACTTGCCAACTTGCTAAGGATCACATACGGCCTCAAGGTCTTTACACCCCCTTGCCGGTTCCTCAAGGGCCTTGGGAAGATGTTAGCTTGGACTTCATCACGGGGTTACCAAGGACTCAAAGGCACAAAGCCTCTATCATGGTAGTGGTTGATAGATTCTCCAAGATGGCCCACTTCGTGGCATGTCACACCACCTTTGATGCTTCACAAGTGGCCAATCTTTACTTCAAAGAGATTGTGCGGTTGCATGGAATACCAAGGAGTATGGTGTCCGATCGTGACACTAAGTTCTTGAGTCATTTTTGGCTCACATTATGGAGGAAGCTTGGTACTCATCCCAAATTCAGTACCTCATGCCATCCCCAAACGGACGGCCAAACCGAGGTAACAAACCGCACTTTGGGCACATTACTTCGGGTCTTGGTAAAGAAGAACATTAAAAGTTGGGATGAACTACTTTGCCATGCGGAGTTTGCATTTAACCGAGCCCCAAGCAAGGCCACGGGCCTCTCACCCTTCCAAGTTGTGTATGGCAACAACCCACGGACTCCCCTTGATCTTGTTCCTATTCCTAACCCCACTAAATTTAGTTGGGAAGCCGAGAAGAGAGCAAAGGAGGTCCAAGAGCTTCATGCTAAGGTGAGAGAAAGGATTGAAAAGTTCAATGAGTAAGCTAAGTCCTATGCCAACATGAAGAGGAGAGAAGCTCATTTTCAGCCCGGGGACCTAGTGTGGGTCCATTTAAGGAAAGAGAGATTCCCAAGCAAGCGGAAATCCAAGTTATTACCAAGGTCGGATGGGCCATTTGAAGTCCTTGAGAAAATTAGCCCAAATGCATACAAGATAGACCTCCCCGGAGACTATAGGGTGTCCGCCACTTTCAATGTCGCTGATTTAAGCCCATACTATGATGAAGAAGAAGAGTTGCCGAGTTTGAGGTCAAACTCCATTCAAGCTGGGGGGAATGATGGGGACCATCATGATCAAACTCCAAATGCACAGCCAGCAATTCCACACACCCCCTCAAGCCCCAAGGAAGTCAAGAACATCCATGCCTTGGTCAAGGAAATCATAGAGCATTCGGACAGAACCTGGGCAGATTCAACCGAAAATTGGCCTGGTTTTGTGCATTTTTTGGGACTTGAAGGTGAGGGGATGAATGACTGCCTTGCCCCCTCTGTTTAAGTTTAAGATGTTAGGAATCCAATGAAATAAGTTGCAAAGGATTTGGAGGTCATTTGGTTAGTCAATCAGCAAGATCTTTCCAAGTGTGCAGGCTGGGCGCCAAAACAGCAGCATCCGAATTAAGGAAGAAATTGGACCACCAACTTAAGTCCACTCTTTCTAAAATTTTGCAGCATGGAAGGGGGCATAGATATTTATCAGATCATGGGTTCAAACCCCATCCAAAGCACCCCCTTGTATTGCTTTTACCCAGCCAAAAGGACAAGTGAAACACCCCTTTAACCGGTTTCTTCCTAGCCGGTACAAGTGGGCTGATTTCTTGGGTTTTGCTTCATCCACTTGCTGCGTTGATTGCTTTTGCTGCATTTTAGAACCATTGTAAGCTTGACACATCATTTAGGAGGCATCATGACCCCTAATGAAGTAGATTAAGCTAGTGGTGAGGTGTTAAGCTGGGTGAGTGATGGATGTAATGTGTCCCCTCTCCCAAATGTACTTGGCCTTGTTTTTGCTGCATGGGAAGGGGGAAGGAGACTCAGCCATCCTAGCATAAAATCAGATGGCTTCTCATTTTGTAAACGAACTTTGAATGAATGAATTTATGAGTTCTCAAACTCTCTCTACAAAAACTCCTAGTGTTATATCTTGAGCTTGGCAACTCAAGTGGGTCTCTAGGTCTCTTTCTCTCAACTAGAAGGTGATTAAATTCTGTAACTAGTTGATACACAGAGATTGCCCAAGTGTTCTCCAAGGGTGGCTCCTCGGATTATCCCTTGCAAGGTCACTTGACTATCCAAACTCTTGATTTCTCCTCTCCCTTGCTGTTTTTCCTTCTTGTTTTAGATTCCACTTTGAGGCAAGTTGTGAGTTGGTTTCTTCTTCTTAGAACCTTCCATCACATCCTCTAACTTATGTTGAAGATTTTTACTCTCAACTCCACAACTTGAATCAAGGTAACCTAAGTGTCGAAGAATACACTAGAGAATTTGAAAAGTTTGTAATCAAGTGTGACTTACACAAACTTGAAGAACAAACAATCATTAGATACTTGGGAGGCCTTGATCTTGGGTATGCTAATGTTGTTGATTTACAAGCTTACACTTCATTTGATGAGGTTTGTGTGCTTGCTCATAAAGTTGAACAACAAAAGAAGGCAAGCCAGCCCTTTAAACCTCAAAATTTCAAGCCATTAGCCCAAACATGCCCTTTAACAAGGGGAGTTCTAATCTGCCTCCTAAGCCTACAAATGCTTTTCCTACCAATCCACAAAGAACCCCAACTCCACAAAAGGTCCAACCACCTCCAACTAGACCTAATCCAAACCCTACGAGCACGAGAAGGTCTTTTAAGTACCAAGGGTTAGGACACATAGCCTCGGACTATCCAAACAGAAAAGTAATTACACTAGCCGAATGGAGAGCCGTGGACGAGCAAGAATTTGATGAGGAAATTGAGGGAGAAAGTGAGGGAAAATTTGAGGAAAACCTAGAGGAGGTTGAAGAGGAACCAAATGAGGGTGAGATGTTGGTTTTAAGAAGAGTGTTCAACGGCCAGAAGGGAGCTGAAGATGAACAAAGAGAGAATATCTTTCATACTAGGTGTATGGTTAAAGACAAGGTTTGTTCTTTGATTACACATGGAGGGAGTTGTGCCAACGTAGTCTTTCTTAGCATGATTAAGAAGCTAGGCTTACAAGCCACGGCCCATCCCCATCCTTAGAACATCCAATGGCTAAACCAAAGCAAGGGATTACAAGTTAACTCTCGATGCCTCATTTCTTTGTCTATTGGTAAGAACTACCAAGATAAGTTATGGTGTGATGTTATCCCCATGGATGCATGCCATGTCTTGTTGGGTAGACCTTGGATGTATGATAGGAATCTAATGCATGATGGATTTCAGAATACATACCCCCTTTCTAAGGGAGGAAAGAAGATTACCATAAAGCTTTTGTCACCATTTGAACTCCATAAAAAGAAGCCCTCAAAAATGCCTGAACATCCTGGTTGTTTATTATCATTTTGTGAACGTCTTTTAAAAGCCTCATATCATTAGTTTAAAGCTTTTCAAGAGTGGATACTAAACATCTAAGATGAACCCAAAACCCCTTGCCTACTCATCCCATAGCCAAATCACTTATACACAAATTCTGTCATCTATTTCCTGAGGAGATACCCACGGGTTACCTCCTAAAAGAGATATCCAACACCATATTGATCTCATTCCTGGTTCAATACTTCCTAATAAGCCAGCTTATAGGATGAACCCAAAGAAAATCATAGAGATTTAAAGGCAAGTAGAAGAATTGATGTCCAAGGGGCTTGTAAGAGAGTCCTTAAGCCCATGTGCCGTACCTGCCTTGTTGGTTCCTAAGAAGGATGGTAGCCAACGAATTTGCATGGATGGTAGAGCCATAAACAAAA
>JAKOGI010004382.1:0-27568 GCA_029747015.1 Carnegiea gigantea
GTCTATCTTGTGTTGGATAGATCTTGGAGGGGGAAGGCCATGTGGAATTTCTTGTGGAAAAACATGGTGATAGGCTTGTAGGAGAGGGGTGAGTAGGGGATGTGAGGGAGATGGTGGCTTAGACTCTTCTTGTAAAAGTATCAAGTCTTTAAAAGACTCATACTCATGGTGCTCAGATTTGAGAAGAGTAGTAAAGAAGACTTCCAAATGAGGATTGTCTTTTGGCTTCGAGGGGGAAGGACTTTTGAGAGGGGTAAGAGTGATTTTCTTACGGTCCTTGAGAAAAGAGTAAGTGTTCAACCGGCCATCATGGATGACACTTCTATCAAAAAGCCATGGTCTACCCAATAATATATGGCAAGCATCAATGGGGACTATATCACACCAAATCTCATCTTTATAGTTTTTCCCAATTGAAAAGGAAACAAGACAACGGTGAGTAATTTGCAAACCTTTGCCTTGATTCAACCATTGTATGGTGTAGGAATTTGGACGAGGAGAGACTTGCAGCTTGAGTTTGTCCACCATAGTCTTTGAGGCAACGTTAGCACAACTACATCCATCAATGATAAGGAAACAAACCTTGTCTCCTACGGTACACCTGGTGTGAAAAATGGCTTCTCTTTGCTCCATGTCCTTTTGAGTGGCAATTCCACTCAAGGCCCGGCGGATAATTCTCCTTCATCGGGGCCTTCTTCAACTTCTTCCAAACTTCCTTCTTCACGGTGCTCTTCTTCTTCTTCGTCATAGGCATGTTCATCACATGCTTCTTGGTACTCCGCTAGGGAAACGACCCTCCTGTTTGGACACTCAGATGCATAGTGTCCCATACCTTGGCACCGAAAGCAACGAACCTTGTCCTTTGATTTGGGTTCTTGTGTGGGGGGTTTTGGAGGGGTTGGAGTGGTGTTTTTGGTTTGTGATGGTGGGGAATTTTGTGGACGAGGAGGGGAGTACGGAGGCTTTTGTGTGGGGTAAGGACGAGAGAGAGACTTGGAAAGGACACTCTTTCCCTTTGATTTCTTTTGTTGCTCTACCTTGTAGGCTAGAGAACTCAAGTCATCAATGGATGAATATGGTTGCAACTCAACAATATGAGCAATAGACTCATCAAGTCCGGTTAAGTATCTTACCAAGGTTTGAGAGTCATCTTCTTTCAAGTCGCATTTGAGTAGGAGTTGTTCAAACTCCCAAGTGTATTCTTCCACACTCTTGGATCCTTGCTTGAGTCGATGGAGCTTGAGATAATTGTCTTGCAAATAGTGAGAGGGAAGAAACTTGGCCTTGAGTTTTTCTTTCATTTTGGCCCAAGTTCTGATTTTTCCCTTTCCATTCCTTGCTCTTTTCGCTCCAAGGTTAGCCCACCAGATTGAAGCATATTTTCTGAGTTTAAGGGCTACGAGATTTACCTTCTTGTCCTCCGGGATGTCCTCATATTCAAAGATCCTCTCAATGGTGTGCAACCAATCGAGAAATAAGTCCGGGTCAAGTTGGCCTTCAAATTCGGGGATGGCAATTCGGACACCACCAATATTGCTTCCTTGCCTTCGTCTCCTTGGGGCTTCTTCGTCACTAGAATTGGCTCGGGATTGAAGGACTTCTTCTTCCAATTCGACCGTCGGTTCATGAGGATGAGAGGGAGTGGGGCTATGAACCCACCTTCGTTTTTCCTCCAAAAGTTGCCCAAGTTGAGTTCGAAAATAGGTGACTTGCGCTTCTAACTCTTCCACACGTGCTTGGTCGCTTCTTATGGACTTTGTAGACATGTTAGAGATGCTTTGAAGGAAGAATAGGCAGCAGGGAAAGTGGCACGGTCGTGCAAGGGGGCACGGGCAGGCCGTGCTATGATTCGACTTGAAGAAATGCAGAAAATTACCGTGGCACGGTCGTGCTTGGTGGCACGGGGGCACCGTGCTGCGTCTCGGCTTGCAGATTTCTGGAAAATGAATAGGCACGGTCGTGTGGTATGGCACGGGGGCACCGTGCTGCTTCTCTGGTCTTCGAGACTGGGTTTGCCGGTTTGTGCCTCTTTTTTTTTTTGTTTTTTGTTTTTTGTTTTTTTTTTTTTGTATGTTTGGCTTTTTGGGATGTATGTGGGTGTGATGGGGGTCACTTAAGAACCTTGGCTCTGATACCAATTGATGTATATGTGGGTGGCAAGTGAACCAAATCAAACTCCAACTCAAAATAAGACAAATTGGGAAGAGAAATGAAAGATGGATGAGATGGATGAAGAATTTCACTACACAAGAAAAAGGAATAGAAAAAGATCTTGTAATTGAGATAATCCTTCACGGAGCCACTCAATGACTTGACCTTGGGCTAATTCTCTTGTCTTAACCAAGGAATCACTCCAATTGAAAAAGGAAGAGAACCTAGAACACCACTTGAATTTGCCACAATTCAAGATATAGAACTAGGAATTTAGTTGCACTTTTGAGAAACACACTCAAAGTACTTGTATTGCTTTGGAAATTTCTTCCAATGCTGAATGAATAGCTTCACATGCCCCTCCCCCTTTTATAGACTCAGCAAAAGACAATCAAAGGACTCAAATAACTCCTAACAATTAAAACTAGCTAATGAAAAGTCTAAGAAAAATGAAAAGACTCATCAAAAAAGGGGTGGGGGAGGTTACAAGGAATATTCTAGGATTTTTGCAGCTGATTACATCAATCTAGAAGCATCTAAAACGTGCAAAATATCAGCCACACAAGTATATGTAACCGAAGACTCTTCATATTCCCAGCATTAATCCTTGCAACTGCCTCAACTTCAACAGAGCATAACTTCCAGAATACTCGGCCAAATCACGCGTTATTGGGCTTGTTAGAAAGCCCTGGAAGTCTATTTTCCAGAATGGGCTCATTTGCTCAATTTGGATAAGCGGTTTGAAAGTTATGGCCAAAACAATGCACCTATCTCAGACTGGACTGGATCAGCATAACGTATCTTTGAGTGATATTTTGCCCAATCAAATGATGTCCAAATTAAAAAAACTTGGGCTTATTTGAAAGCTGAAATCTTAAACTTCAAAAGCATGTGGAGCCTCAAGTTGTGGGACCACTTTAGGTAGGCCAAAAGTGCACACAAAAAGCAGGAAATTTCTGGATGAAGCCGGCACTACCTCTTCGGGTATGAACGCCAATTTCCGGCAAAGTTTGGCAACTTCCTTGACTTCTTGAAGCTTGAGTGAGTCCTCCTTGGGCTGAGCTTGATGGTCCTTGGGCTTCTCACGATGGTCTCCATCAGGGTAGGCCGTGCTAAATGGCTGTCCAACGCGGGTGAAGAAAGGCAGTTTTGTGGTTTGTGTTTGGGAAATGTGTTTGGGGTGGAAGCTTGGCCAAGAGGGTAGCCTAACCTCTGATACCAAGATGATGTATGTTAACCATGGGAATGTCAAAGATGAGAATGTATGATGGGGAAGATTGAAAACAAGGACAAGCAAAAAAAACCGAAAAGAACAATGAGCTCACCCGGTCTTGATGGATAGTGTGCAATTCTCTTGTCTAAGATAAGCCAAAGGCGCCACTTAGAGGAGAAGTTGGGCTATTCCTTCTTCACCTATGGATACAGAATATCACCACCATAAGCAAGAGAAGGGAACCTAGAAGATCACCACTTGAACTAGCCAATTCAAGCTAAAGCAACTAGGAGCTTCAATGGAGAGTAAAACACTCAGATTTCATTGCATGATATTCAAAGCTGCCTTTCTTACATTCCTAAAGGTCCCTTATATAGGAGGGAGCCTCAAAATTCAGATTACATGGGTTACAATGCAAGCAAAACGGATCAAGACAAAAGGGAAGCACAAAAAGCAAGAAAAGTACAAAAGGTGATGTTGACAGTTGCTGTCCAGTTTTCCAGATTGCAGGGTCAACTTTCAGCAGCTGTATCTTCGTCCCTACTTACCCAAATTGGCTCCAACATACCTTATTAGAAAGCTTAGAAAGTGTTCTTTCATATGACTACTTTTGGAGCTCATTTGGTGCAGCCGTTCAGGAGATATAAACAGAACAAATGAGATGGTGCAGGCTGACTTCCCAAAAGCAGCTTTAGAAGTTTCCTTGCTTTTAGCCTCCTTGGGACACGTTTGACTCTGGTTTCTTTTCCCACCCTTTTAGCCAATTCAAAAAAGGATCTAGGGGTTAAAATTCCAGGTTGTTAGGGTTACTTTAGGTTGGGGAAAATGGGCTCCCAAAAACCGGACAAAATCTGACCTGGAAAACAGTTTTGGACAGTTTGGCTTTAACAAAGGGTTTGGATGGGCAAATGACATCCAAATGGGCTGAAACTTGATTTATTGGACAGCTAGCTCTCCAATATTTCCAGAAATACCAAAAGTTTGGCTTTAAAGCCTCAGGTCATCAGGTCACCAAGGTCAGAAAGTCGGGCCATGTGCGGGATGAGCCCGGCAGAATGCAAGTGATCGTGTTTTGAGTGATTTCTAATCCTTGGAAAGCCTTTGTGACCTCTTGAGCTATAAGAACCCCTTGGGGCTGATCCCCATCAGTACACCCCAAAAACAAGGTGGCAACCGGTTACTCCTTTTGCCCAGTTAGAAGGAATTTCCTTCCTTCTTTGGCTAGATAAAAGAAGCACAAGCCGGTCCCTTAGCTCAACTTTAGGGCCATGATTTGATAAATATTTAGATGCCTTTTCATGCCTTAAAGTTTGACAAAAGTTGGAGTTGAGTAGGTCAGTCAATCGGACCCTTATTTCGGACTGTGCTGGATTGCACCCTGCAGTGCACTGTCTTCGGTTTTTGGCTTGGTTGACTGACCAAATGAACTCCAAATGCTTTGCAAAAGGTCTTGTTGGAAAGCTAAGATCTTAAGCTTCAAGGGGGTGGTGCGTGCAGGGAACTTTTCCTTCTACATTTTGCTCCAATAGGGAAACAAAACCAGGCTAGAAACGGTATGAACTGGGCAGTTCACTTTCTTCTTTGTGCACATGGTTTCTGACTAAGGCATGAACTTCTTTGGCCTCCTTGGACTCCCTAGCAGGGGATGGATCATTGGCAATGGTTATGGAAGGTTTGGTTGGATGGTCCCCATCATCCTCCCTACGTGAGTTGGAGTTTGGCCTCAAACTTGGGATTTCTTCATTTTCTTCGTATGGACTGAGATCAGCCACATTGAAGGTGGCGGAGTGATGTAAGTCTCAAGGGTAGGAACAACCCAAGCCAACTTACAACAAGAACACAACCAAAACAAGTGGAAAACTCATGAACCAAGGGAGGCACGGTCGTGCTTAAGGGCACGGGGTGGCCGTGCCAATCTTCTGCCTTTCACGCCTAAGTTTGTGATTTCTCACGGTTTGAAGTGGTTTTTGTGTTTGGGCTCAAAACTGAATCAAAGCAAGAATTCTTGGCCTTGATTAAGCTTGAAATGAATATGAAAACAAAAAGGAGATGTGGGAATGAAGTTCACTGATTAGAACATGAAAAAGGAGAGCTTTGGGTTAAGGAACCCAAAGCTAACTTCATGAACTTTAAGTGAATTCAATGGAATCTGGATAGTTCTAAGCCTTGTGATTAGATAAGATACACAACTAATCACTTAGCTTAGGGCCCTTAACCTTTGATTAGGATACAGATACACCACCTAATCAATGATTAAGACTCACTTGGACACCACCTTAATCGGCCTAATTAAGGATAAGCAAGTTAAGCGTTTGAGAGGAACACAAGACACAAAGTCTTTTCTTAATTTCAATACTCAAGCTTCTTGTTTTTACAAAAGAGCAGCCAAGGCACTTATAAAGCCTTGTGATTACATGAAAAGAGCTTTCCTTCTAGGCAAGGAAAGTCATTAAACTAATCCTATGCTTAGTAATAGACGGTTTAAGCTAAAACATACATAAGCTGAAAGTTTAAGCTACAAAACACAAGATTTCCTTCTTAAACTCTTTCCTAAGTATTAAGAAACCTTGTTGACTCAATTTCCCTTCAAGGAAGGTAAGAGAGCATGGCTGCCAACTCAAAAGGACTGAAAATTGCATGTGTGCCATGTCATGCTTGAGTGGTCGAATGAGAGCTTGCAAAATGGTGGCGTTTCACTAACTCCACGTGTCTCTCTCTCAAGTAGCTGAGTGGTGCTTAATCAAGCAGCTCAAAATGACCTGCTTGGCAGCCTTCCACCTTAAGCAAAACCCTTGAAGGAGGAAAACCACCAGGCTAAGCAACCGGGTGTCAAGCATCCAGTTTCTGCCTCCACTTGCAACGCATGTTTGACACCTCAAATGATGACTAATTGCTACGTTTCTTACATGGTTGGAAACCTCAAGATGTCTAGTTTGCCCTCCAATTGGAATCGTAGCATTTGGACGTCATTTGCCCCTTGAATCAGCTTGATTCCCCAAACCGTGCAGATTAGACTCCAAAACAGCACAGGTTTACTAATTAGCTTAATTCACTAACCAATTGAACTCCAAATATGGTAATTCCAATTGGACATGAAAGCTAAGATCTTGGGGACCCAAAATATGTAAAAATTCAAGACTTAAACCAAACTATATTATAAGAAATAAAAAGAACAAAACCGGGTTCATCCTGGCCCTGCTGGGCAGTTTGACACCTTGGGTTTAATTGCTGATTTGAACGACCAAATGAAGTCCAAATTGGATGAAACTTGATTTGTTGGAAAGCTAACATCTTGATCTTCAAATCCATCAAAAAAATATTAGACATAAACCCTTAGTATGTTTGAGAAATTAAGCACACAAAAAGGGGTTAGCTGCTGGATTTAACCCTTGCCCTGCAGTTTCAATGTTTAATCAAAACTTGGATGATTTATTCATCCTTAAACCAGCATAATAAGATTACCTAATTTGATTTGATTCTTTTTTAACAAAAGGGATGGAGGGATTTCCATCACGGAGACCCCACACTCACCGGGTAAGTTGACCTTATAGGCATTAGGCCCGACCTTCTCCAACATCTCAAAGGGACCATCCGATCTCGGTATGATTTTGGACTTGCGTTTGCTTGGAAACCTTTCCTTCCTCAAGTGGATCCACACTAAGTCCCCCGGTTGGAAATGGACCTCCCTCTTGTGCTTGTTTGCTTGATGCATGGCTTGGGCATTAGCCTTCTCAATCCTCTCCCGAACTTGAGCATGAAGGTCTTTGATCTCTTTGGCTCTTTTCTCGGCCTCCCAACTAAACTTGCTAGGTGTGGGAATGGGAGTGAGGTCCAAGGGAGTTTTTGGATTGTACCCATAGACCACTTGGAAGGGGGAGAGGTGGTGTAACACCCCCAACCCCTAGGCCAAAGCGTTACGCTTTTCTAACTTCTTACTTAATTCCTGGGACAAAACGGACAGAGTTTCCCCTTAAAAACCGACCATTTCCAGGCTAAAAGCCTTACAATAAGCCCCTGTAAAACAACGGAAGCGTAAACATTTAAAACATAACTCAACGGCCACACGCCGGAGGTCATAACTCAACGAGCCACTCGCTCGGAGTACACCAAATAGATTGACTCATGAATAAAGAAGAAATGGAAGATACAACTCAACGGTTAACAAAACCGGAGAATTAAGATTTACATCCCAAAACATAGCTAAATTAAACCAAGAAGACATCTAACTAACTTGATGGTTGGCTCAGACGGCCATACAGAGCGACCTTTTTTATACCATATGGATTACATGAACTAGAATAATTGTTTACAGACCTTTATAAACTAAGAATACATTAGATGACTTCATTAAACACATAGGATCCCTTCAAATGAGCACGTACGACACCTTGTAAGCAACAATAGGTTCCTTCTGAACTTTTCTGACTCAACTTCTTCCTGTCAGAAAGAAAACCTGGGGAAGAGGGGAAAGAGTAATGGGATGAGCAACCACACGCTCAATGAGTGTCCCCCAACCCCCTTAAAACCAAAACCGTTGCAGGCAATACTATCTTTACTAGTCACATATCACGTTTTCATACTTTACTATTATAATAGATGTTCATAAAACCTTCATGGGAGGATCACTAAACATAACTTCACTTAAGCACTTAAATACGTTTCCAGGATTCTAAATGTTCAAACGTCTTTACTAACAGGCAGATGAACACTTAGATAGGCGACGAGGCTAAGCATAGAAATCTTTCTTTTTCATAATATAACTTCTTAGCGTTCCAGTTTAAACTACGCGTGAAACCTCAATCACATGATGTGTATATAAGGTTATCCCTTTTCATAAATACACTTTTCTTGATAATTCATTCATATAATATACAGATCACACACATAAACACATATCAAGCATTTAAATATCTTAAAACATCAAATTAAGCTATATGACACCCTCGCATGCTATTCACATATCAACGTTCATTCTTTTAGGAAGAGACGCCTTCATTCATGGAATTTTTAACGTGCTATAACTTTCTTTCTTTCGTTGAAAACGTTTTCTTGGTCTTCAAAGGAAGTTTCATTTCATTCGGTCGTGTAACGACCCTTATAAGCTTTTCATACATCATTCCATATAGCCTTTTGGGCCCATAAAAAGAACTTCCTTACCTTTTTAATCGTTTAAAATGGCAAAGAGCCAATTGCTTTTCTTAACTTAGTACGAAAGTACTTCTGGCATAAGATCATTACAGGGTGCTGATTGGGTGAGAACTATTCTCGACCCCATAGTGAGACCTAACGCTCACGCTTAAGCTCTTACTCCCGGGATGGCTACATATAACATATCGGACCATTACATTAGCCCTCGTCAGGGCCTCTAGGGTTTATCCGGACTTATCCCCTAGGTTAACATTACATCATATCATATTGTCCGCAGCACATTATCTTAGCCACTTAAAGCGTATCGGCCGTAACGGCTAGTAATTTTGTCGTATCTTTTGGTAAAATCATTTGTCATGCAACTCACGCCTTTGTAAAATTCTTTAGGATTCCCGCGTTCAAGTAGGTTCACTCCCAAAACTGTATCCGTTTGCTTTAAAATATGCCATCATGCACTAATATTTGTGGCTACTATTATTTCAAAACATGAAATCCTTATTTGAAAATCTCACCCTTATGCACATAATGCAACTGATGTAAGTCCAAGGGAAGGATAGCAACCCAAGTTAACTCACGTCGAAGGAAGCTAGAAATCAAGCAATTTCTCACGGCCAGGAGTGGCACGGCCGTGCTTGATGGCACGGGGTGACCGTGCCAATTCACTGCCTAGCTTGCCTAGGAAAGCTCTTCTTCACGGTTTTGTGATAGCTTTGAAGGTTTTTGAAAGTTCGATGCAATCAGCTATGTCAAGGCTTGATTTTGTGTGGATAAGAGGAATCAAAGGAGTAAGGAAGTGAGGGAAGTAAAGGAGGATAAAAAGACACTAAGAAGAACAAAGGTAATTCATGGTTTAAGAGGAGTGAAACCAAGAACTAGTTTGTGAACTTCAAGAGTGTTTAATGAAACTTGGATAGTTCTAAGCTAGATGATTAGATAAGATACACCACTAATCATTTAGCTTAGGGCCCTCAATCTCGGATTAGGATAAGATTCACCACCTAACCAAAGATTGAGACTCACTTGATCACCACCTTAATCGGCCACAATTAAGGATAAGCAAGTTAAGTGTTTAGGAAATCACAAGACACAAAGTCTTTTCTCTCTACTGAAAATTCAACTCTATTCCTTCAAAATGAACATACAAGGCTTTATATGACCTTGAGAGTACACAAATGAGCTTTCCTTCCAAGGGAGGAAAGTCATTAAACTTGCTAATCACTTCCTAACACACGGTTTACTCTAATACAAACCAAAAGCTGAAAGCTTACTTTACAAAGCACTTAAATTATCTTCCTAAACCTTTCCTATGCATTAAGGAATGTAGATGACTCATTTTCCCAGCTAGAAAGGTAAGAGTGCATGGCTAGCCACCTCAAAAGGACTGAAGAATGCATGTGTGCCATGTCATGCTTGAGTGGTCAAATGAGGGCTTGCAAAATGGTGATGTTTTACTTGCTCCACGTGTCTCTCTCTCAAGTAGCTGAGTGGTGCTTGATCAAGCAGCTCAAAATGACCTGCTTGGCAGCCTTCCACCTTAAGCAAACCCCTTGAAGGAGGAAAACCACTAAGCTAAGCAACCGGGTGTCAAGCAGCCAGTTTCTGCCTCCACTTGCAACGCATGTTTGACACCTCAAATGATGACTATTTGCTACGTTTCTTACATGGTTGGAAACCTCAAGATGTCTAGTTTACCCTCCATTTGGAATCGTAGCATTTGGACGTCATTTGCCCCCTGAACAAACCAGAAAACCAAAACCGTGCATTTTGCAGTGCAATCCGGACAGGTTCAAGAGATGAACTGTTTTAAGTAACCAAATGAATTCCAAATGATATGAAACCAATTGGACTTAAAAGTTAACATCCTGAACTTGATAATCATCCAAAAAACGGACACCAAAATATGCTTTAGGCCGATGTAATAAGATAGCAAAAACCGGGTAAAAATCTGGATGAGAACCCGGGTGTATCACCTTGTGTGTTTGCCATCAAGTGACTCATGGCCGTGACTTTGGAGTTGATTTCTTGATTATTTTGGATCAATGAAACATTTTTAGACCTTGAGGATGGACCTCCATCAGCAACTTGAGCAAATAGAAGGGAAAGAGGTTCACATATATCACATTCAAACACTTCATAATTAATTCATCACATCGAGCCACACATGGCCTCGCAATCCACACGATTGCGGTCATTTCACAACCCAGTCTCCCTCCTCACTTGCACCGTACCACAAGACCTCGAACGCTCATAATTCTTTCCTCAAACCATCCAACTACCAACTCGTTTCATTGATTTATTAATACAACATATTATCATACTAATTTATGAAAAGGTAAGATTTAAGTACTTACCTGGGCAAGCAGCACCACTTTGCGGTGCGTTACAGCAAGCATACGTATGCATATATATATATACTATCACGTACACATATAAAACTATAGAACTTTACTTGGGAATTCATACATGATAAGGCTCCAAGCATTTATAAATTTACTTCAGAGTTAGTAGGCCTTTATGGGATAGTTAAGCATATAGGCGATCATAGACTGATTAAACATTTATATACATAAACTTTAAACACGTACGATGCACTTCGAAGTTCATACTCGATCATGGAACGACCAAACATTCATAAACGTTGGCTTTAAAGACATAAGATGCACTTTGAAGTCCACACAATCATGGAATGACCAAACATTCATAAACGTTGGTTTCGAAGTTACAAAACAAGTCCAATTGACCTATTTCATTATAATACGACTCTAAACGTTCACTATCTACATCGAAATTACTATTCGAATCGAAATAAACCACTTAAACATAATACGACTTTAGGCATTCAGTTATTATGTCTAAGTTACTACTCAGGTATAGACTAACTAAATACTCAAGTATCGATTCCAACCATACTCATCTTTTTTCGAAGCTATTAATCAAGTATGAATCGTTTAAGTGTACTTATGTCGATTCAAAGCATTCATAATTCATTTTGTGCTAAACTTTTAGGCATGAACTAGCTAAATTTACTTGAATCGATTCTAAACACGTTAAACTAACTTCGTTTATAATCCTTTTCATGCATCAACTAATTAATTGAATCGATGCTAAACATGCTAAATTAACTTCGAATTAATAACTGAGGCATGATTAACTAAATTGGTTCGATTTGAAGCTAAAGGTATTTAATTCATTTCGATGTAAAATCTCAAACATTCAATGGTCACAGGCATTCGAATTAACACTAAAGGCATGTAATTCACTTCGAATTATAAATTCAGGCTTTCGATAGCTACATACATTCGAATTAACGCTGAACATGCATAATTCACTTCGAATTATAAACTTAGGCATTCAATGGTTACATATATTCGAATTAACGCCAAACATGTATAATTAACTTCGAATTATAAACCTCAGGCAGCACCTTCTAAATTAGGCTATGCTAGTCTAACATGCAACATCGATTCCGCTAAAACGTTTGTGAAATTATTACTAATTTAGGAGGCGAGGAACACCCACCTAACTCAGCCTAAATTCAACCCTAGTAGCAGCAATTACACGCCCAAACTCATGTCCACGCTGCTGGACCGAAACCGTGGCCCGTGTGCTTCCCAAAATCGAACCCTAGCTCTCGAAATCAAGCCCTTCTGCGTGTGGTTTGAAGTGGAATTGGTCCCTCAATCTATAAAAGAGGTCGTTGGGAGGCGTTTGGCCGATTTCCGGCACGTGGGTGGCGTTTTCAGGCCACCAAAACGTGGCTTTGTTTCGCGGTGAGAAGCGGAGGAAAGGGGCTGGTGGAGGACGCGTGTGGGGGACCGGTGGTCCCTTTCTCTCGCCGGTGACGCGTGCTGGCCGGCGACAACGCCAGATGGCCGGTCGCCGATGAGAGAGAGAGAGATTCTAGAGAGAGAGAGCTGCAGTAGAGAGAGAGCGAGAGCAGAGAGCGAGGAGGAGGGGGGGTCGGGGTCTCGGGCTTCTCAGGCCCGGCGTGCCCCCCTTCCCCTTTTGTTTTATTTTTTTTTCTTTTTTTTTGGCTCAATTAACATCATTCTACTGAATCCCGATCCTGTACTTGCTAATGGTTAGGCTTAACTCGAATCGAAACGACCTTCAATCAACATTTCAATTTAAACTTTGGGATTCAACCAAGTAAAACGAAAAATGATTTTAAAAACTCGGTTAAGCGTTGATTCGATAATTTTGTAAGTAACATCGATAGTAATATTAATCAAATAATCGTTCTTTTTAATGAATTTAATCGTTAAAAACTCACACAGTTACTAAAAATACGAATTTAGAACGTAAAAAGGAATTTTAATTACCTTAACGGAAAACAAAAATGCGGGGTGTTACACTCTTCCCCCCTTAAAAGAATTTCGTCCTCGAAATTCAATATCTAAGTTCGGTCTTTTCTAAAATGCACACACATAACTAGGATCTACGCGATTGGTTTCTAAAAGGTCATTTTGAAGATATTACTTTTTAAATCAAAAGAAGATTGCCTCATGGTATCCAGTCTCCTCCTCGCCAATCTCTTCAAGCGTCTACTCGCTCTATTTAGGCGCCGAGGGCAAATCGCTTTGAAGAGAGGCAAATGAGTTGGCGTGGAAAACCATATCGAGTTTGTTTTGAAAAAGAAACATAGATTTTCAATGATCTAGACTCAGTTCGCATGGCAAGCAATAATTCTATGCATATGCATCTGTAAGTGGGCATCTAAAGGCACGACAATTGAGACAATGACATCTTAAGGTCATACACTAGCAGTCTTATCCTAAAACATGAATTCAAGTCACTTTCGGGATCACAATGATTAACATGGAGACTACTATAACACATTTAGAGCAATAGTAATGTCACATAGCACCACATAGTATCATTTAAGCATAATGGAATTGCATAATATTAGCAATCCAATATTCTCAAGCTTAGGAGTCTCGGGGAGCATGAACGCGTCTAAAACATACATGGCAAGCAATTTACAAAAGGAAAACATATGCACCAACATTCCGATGTCTGTACATCAATCCCAGCTAACTTTTAGGCCTTTTCATTCACGACAGCTTATTTAGGACATGTCAGGTTCGTATGAAGGCAGTTAACTTAGACAGGTTCATTCAAAGGCATAAGGATATTGAGTCATTCCAAAGTCAAATCAATTGGTCAGAAAGCTATCACATTGCACCTAAGCAGTAAAAACATCATGTTACATGACATTGACAATGAAGGGACTCAGAGTAACACTTGAATTCACATTGACGTCACGGAGGGGTTAATAACGGAGCACTGAAGGTCAAAAATCAAGAATCAACATAAACTAGCGTATCATGTCGAGAAGAATAACTTTGAAATGGAATGCTAAGGCATAATGTAAGTCGATGGTTTTGATGGCGGGGAGACTTCCCGTAAAGTCTCTACTTGGAACCGATTGTCTCTTCAGTCATAGATTCATACAAATGAAGGGTTATGCTCATTCAATACATTAATGTTTGATTCATTGCAAGAATATACGAGCACAGGCTCCTAAGGACGTCTCATCATGCTCTAGATATGTGTGTACATACATGTAACCCAAGAAATGGTAGTGCTACTATGCCAAACGGTGTCGTATCTAGCTATAAGACAACTAGGTTGAAGGTAAGGCCAAACATGCTAAGCAAAGTATAGTAAGACAGCGTTGGCAGCACATATGATGGCTAGCAAAGCACTATCCAAGGTTCTCTATGAAACCTACCATGTACCCATAAAAATTCAGCATGCAAGACATGATACGGCTAACTCAGTCATACCATGCCAGGACACTCAGTTATACCCTGCCAGGGATTGTTTTACACACATCCATTCATATCCCTTTAAGTCACGCATTCAAATATGGTCGCAAGTACGCTGGCATGTCATATGGTCTAGGCAAAGAAGGTACAAGGCCAATAAATGCGAATGAAACTCCTATGGTCACAAGATCTTTTTGCTAGGCATATGAGTTTTTAGCCACTCAGTGAAACATATGAAACATAGAACTTAGGCATATATACAATGAGTAACTCCGCTATGAAACATAGAACTTAGGCATATATACAATGAGTAACTCCGCTACCATTACGAATATCTTAGCACATCATGCAATGATACATACAAGGGTAAGCATTCGAATGCAGAGGCCACAGTCGTGTAGTCATGTCATGAGGTATGTTCACAGTTAGCCACTTAATTATAATGCAAAAGGGCTAGTTGCTATGCTATAATTAGATAAGCACGGTTATATGAAGCAAACATTCACATAACTTGAATTATTTGGCTAACCTTGTGGCACATTTACTAGAAATAATTTAAACACGTACCAAGTGGTTTATTTACTATACCTCTCACTTATGAAACACACGAATAATCATACATGCCATTTCATATAACAATATGGGCTTCCAAACGTTTATGAAAACATAGCATGTTGTCAAACACAATGGTTCACAATAATGTTGTACAAGAGTCACCTAAACGGGTATGAACGGCAGCAATCCTTATTAGCATTCTAGGGTCAGGGGTATGCCTTGGGCTTGACCAAAGTAACTAGAGACTAGGCATTAATCAGATAACAAGGGGTAAGAACAGTGGCACTACTGGTCTTACGGGGTACATCAATCCTACAGGTGATCGTAGGAGTCCTTTTGCAGGTCGCTAGCCTTAGGGGGGGTCGTCTACGATGTACAATTCCAAAGTCTGCTAGGTTCTTTCTCCCTGAACAAAAGGCTTTAACCTGCAAGGTCCTTAGGTTTTCGAAAGGAAATAGTCTAATAGCTTCTAGCTCTTTCTCTACCAACCTTGAATACGTCTGCTCACTCCATTATGGGGCCCGAAGAGCAAATCGTATTTTAGGGGCAAAGATGAACGTAGAGTTAAGGCCTTCCAATCGTTCAATTCAAATCATATGTTCCTTAAACATTAGATTAAAATCACCAAAGCATATAAACGAAACAACTTTCAATTGAGCTAACACTTATTTCATGCACGACAATACGAATCACTCGGCCTATATCTTAACAAATGGTTCTCTCATCCAACCATTCAGCTTACGGAAGCCGCACCTAACTAGTGAAATGCGCGAACGTTCATGTAAAACTCACATTTGCACACGAGGCAGGCATATGTCACATAACCATACAGTGTTCCTAGGCGACTATATGAAATGCAAGACTCAGGTTGCGGCCTATGGTCGCAGGACCTTTGCTCTGATACCATCAATGTAACACCCCCAGCCCCTAGGCCAGAAGCGTTACGCTTTCCTAACTTCTTACTTAATTCCTGGGACGAAACGGACAGAGTTTCCCCCTAAAAACCGACCATTTCCAGGCTAAAAGCCTTACAATAAGTCCCTGTAAATCAACGGAAGCGTAAACATTTAAAACATAACTCAACGGCCCCACGCCGGAGTTCATAACTCAACGAGCCACTCGCTCGGAGTACACCAAATAGATTGACTCATAAATAAAGAAGAAATGGAAGATACAACTCAACGGTTAACAAAATCGGAGAATTTAAGATTTACATCTCAAAACATAGCTAAATTAAACCAAGAAGACATCTAACTAACTTGATGGTTGGCTCAGACGGCCATACAGAGCGACCTTTTTTATACCATATGCATTACACGAACTAGAATAATTGTTTACAGACCTTTATAAACTAAGAATACATTTGATGTATGTAGCCTAGGTGATGCCAAGAATGAAGATAAAAGATGGGAAAGATAGAAAACCAAACCAAGCAAAACAAGTAGCTCTAACCGGTTTTGGAAGATAGAATGCAACCCTCTTGTTTAGGATAAGCCAATGGCGCCACCTAGAAGAGAAGTTGGGCTATTCCTCCTTCACTTATGGATACAGAATTAAATCACCACCATAAGCAAGAAGAGGAACCTAGAAGAACACCACTTGAACGAGCCAATTCAAGCTAAAGCAACTAGGAATTTCAAAGAGAGAGTAAACACTCACTTTCTTTTGTATTTCAAATTCAAGCTGCCTTCTTACATTCCTAAAGGCCCCTTATATAGGAGGGAGCCTCAAAATTCAGATTACAAGGGGTACAAACCAAGCCAATCGGACCAAGACAAAAGGGGAAGCACAAAAAGCAAGAAAAGTACAAAAGGTGATGGTGACAGTTGCTGGCAGCTTTCCAGTTTTGCAGGGTCAACTTTCAGCAGCCATATCTCCCTTTCTACTTACCCAAATTGGCTCCAACATACCTTAATAGCAGAACAAGTGAGATGATGCAGTCTGACTTCCAAAAAAGCACCTTTAGAAGTTTCCTCTCTTTTAGCCTCCTTGGGACACGTTTGACTCTGGTTTCTTTTCCCACCCTTTTAGCCAACTCAAAAAGGGATCTAGGTTTCAAAATTCCAGGTTGTTAGGAGTACTTTAGGTTAGGGAAATTGGGCTTCCAAAACCGGGTACAATCTGTCCTGGAAGAACAGTTTGGGCAGTTGGGCTTTAACAAAGGGTTTGGGTGGGCAAATGACATCCAAATGGGATGAAACTTGATTTATTGGGCAGCTAACTCTCCCATTTTTCCAGGAACACCAAAAGTTTGGCTTTAAAGCCTCAGGAAATCAGGTTACCAAGGTCAGAAAGTCGGGCCATGCGCAGGATGAACCCGGTAGAATGCAAGTGATCATCTCTTGATTGATTTCTAGTCCTTGGAAAGCCTTTATGACCTCTTGAGCTAGAAGAACCCCTTGGGGCTGATCCCCATCAACATTAGATGACTTCATTAAACACATAGGATCCCTTCAAATGAGCACGTACGACGCCTTGTAAGCAATAATAGGTTCCTTCTGAACTTTTCTGACTCAACTTCTTCCTGTCAGAAAGAAAACCTGGGGAAGAGGGTGATGTATATGTGGGTGGAAAGTGAACCAAATCAACTCAAACTCAAACTAAACAAGAATCAACCAAAGAAAAGTGAATATGGTGGAAGATAGTTTGAGATGGTTTGAAGAATAATAACAAAAAGAACAAGGATAAACAAGACCTTGTAATTAAGATAATCCTTCACGGAGCCACTCAATGACTTGATCTTGGGCTAATTCTCTTGTCTTAACCAAGGAATCACTCCAATTGGAAAAGGAAGAGAACCTAGAACACCACTTGAATGAGCCAAATTCAAGATATAGAACTAGGAATTTTGAGACACAAATGAGAATCACTCTCAAAGGTGCTTGTATTACTTTGGAAATCTCTTACAATGCTGAATGATTAGCTTCACATGCCCCTCCCCTTTTATAGACTCAGCAAAAGACAATCAAAAGACTCAAATAACTCCTAACAATTAAAACTAGCTAATGAAAAGTCTAAGAAAAATGAAAAGACACATCATAAAAGGGGGTGGGGGAGGTTACAAGGAATATTCTAGGATTTTTGCAGCTGATTACATCAATCTAGAAGCATCTAAAACGTGCACAATATCAGCCACACAAATATATGTAACCTAAGACTCTTCATATTCCCAGCATTAATCCTTGCAACTGCCTCAACTTCAACAGAGCATAACTTCCAAAATACTCGGCCAAATCACGCGTTATTGGACTTGTTAGAAAGCCCTGGAAGTCTATTTTCCAGAATGGGCTCATTTGCTCAATTTGAATAAGCGGTTTGAAAGTTATGGCCCAAACAATGCACCTATCGCAGACTGGACTGGATCAGCATAACGTATCTTTGAGTGATATTTTGCCCAACCAAATGATGTCCAAATTAAACAAACTTGGGCTTATTTGAAAGCTGAAATCTTAAAATTCGAAACCATGTGGAGCCTCAAGTTGTGGGTCCACTTGAGCTTGTCCAAAAGTGGTCACAAAAAATCGGGTTCCGCAGGGATGAATTCAGCTCCAAATTTCTAGCAAAGCTTAACCTCTTTTTGACCTCTTCATAGTGTCGTGAGTCTTTGAACTCACTTTATAAGACCAAATAAGCACACTTCCAAGCATGATCTTCTTTGACCCTTTTCTTCTTTGAAATTGGACTTGAATAAAAATGATGCATATGGAAATATGCATCATACTCCCCGTGTTGTTTTGAGTTTGTCCTCAAACTCAAAGGATTGGCAAGCTTCTCATGAAGGGAGGCATGCTTATGAAATGGGAGCTCTTGTAGGAAGTGGCCAAAGGGCATCATTTGTAGGGTGGCATAGAGGAGGGGGATGAGAAAGACATCCAAGTGAGGACTGTCTTTGGGTTTGGGAGATGGAATAAGGTCAAAAGGCAGCGCTTGAAAAGCAATATGCACAGAGGTTTGATAAAAGTGGGTGTGGGAAGGGTGAAAACTAAGGTGAGATTCGGTTGGGGAAAGAGAGGTGAGTAATAGATCATTTTGTGAGGCTTTATGTGGTTTGAGGATTTGGGAAGGTTGAATGGGGGTTAAGGTGAATTCTTCTTGGGTCAAGAGTTGCTCAACTTCTTCAATAACCCCACATGCCTCCAACTCGGGTGCTTGGAGTTGGGTAGGGCGTACTTCTTGAATCAAGAGTTGTTCAAACTCTTCAGCAACCCTACATGGCTTCATCAGTTCAAGGTCTTTAACTACATGTTCTTCAATTCTTGGGGTTATGCTCAAATTCACCTCATTATCTTCTTGGCACCCTTCTTCGGTGAAGGATTGCTCAATTTCTTGAACAATCTCTTCTTGCTTCAACTCGGATCTTTGGGTCTCAAGTTCAATGGTCTCTTCATCACCACAGTCACCAAAAACAAGAGGTAGGTCAACTAGGCTTGAAGCTTTTTCTCCAAGGATCTCTTCATCTTTGTTTGGCTTTTGAGAAACCTTCTCTAAGGGAAGAATTTCTTCTTTTTCAACCTTGAGTTCAATTTCTTCTTCAAGGCTTTCCTCCTGATCGTTCTCTTCTTTCACGGCTTTCCTTTCTTCCAAGGTAATGACCTCGTTATTTGGGCAATCCGTGGATAGGTGTCCAAGCCCTTGGCACTTGAGACACCTCCTAGGTTGTGGGGGAAAGATCATTTGTGGGGTTGGTTCTTTTTGTGGGGTGGAAGGGAATGAACCCGTGAGCTTAACGGAGATACTTTCTTCCATGGGCATGTAAGTGGATGGGTAAAAGGGACCCTTCAACTTACTACTCAATTTCTTCCAAGTTCTCACCTTTTCTTTTCCTTTCTTTTTTCGCTCAAACTTATATTTATTCCACCACTGAAGTGCACATCCTCTCAATCTTGAAATAACCACTTTGAACTTCTGTTGGTCATTAAGGATACAACAAGCAAAAACTCGTTCCACCTTAGATAACCAACCTGCTAACTCTTCCTTTTCGCCATGAAATTTTGGAATTGCAAAGCAAGCATATCCAATATCAATAAGAGCTAGTTCTTTCTCCAAGTTCTTTGAAGACGGCATGAAGGATGAGGTCTAGGGTTCTTTGTGGATTGATTTGAAACGTAAGTTGGCCGTGGCAAAGGTGGCACGGTCGTGCAAGGGGGCACGGTCAGGCCGTGCTATGCTTCGGCTGAAGAAAATACAGAAAAGTAGAGTGGCACGGTCGTGCTTGGCGGCACAGGGGCACCGTGCTCCGTTTCGACTTGAAGATTCCTGGAAAAAGAATATGGCACGGTCGTGTGTTGTGGCACGGGGGCACCGTGCTGCTTCTCTGGTCTTCAAGACTTCGGATTGCCGGTTTGTTCCTCTTTTTTTTTTTTGTATTTTGGCTTTTTGGGATGTGTTTGGGTATGATGTGGGTCACTTTAAAAGCCTTGGCTCTGATACCAATTGATGTAGATGTGGGTGGTAAGTGAACCAAATCAACTCAAACTCAAACTAAACAAGAATCAATCAAAGAAAAGTGAATATGGTGGAAGATAGATTGAGATGGTTTGAAGAATAATAACAAAAAGAACAAGGATAAACAAGACCTTGTAATTGAGATAATCCTTCACGGAGCCACTCAATGACTTGATCTTGGGCTAATTCTCTTGTCTTAACCAAGGAATCACTCCAATTGGAAAAGATAGAGAACCTAGAACACCACTTGAATTAGCCAAATTCAAGATATAGAACTAGGAATTTTGAGACACAAATGAGAATCTCTCTCAAAGGTGCTTGTATTTCTTTGGAAATCTCTTACAATGCTGAATGATTAGCTTCACATGCCCCTCCCCTTTTATAGACTCAGCGAAAGACAATCAAAAGACTCAAATAACTCCTAACAATTAAAACTAGCTAATGAAAAGTCTAAGAAAAATGAAAAGACACATCATAAAAGGGGGTGGGGGATGTTACAAGGAATATTCTAGGATTTTTGCAGCTGATTACATCAATCTAGAAGCATCTAAAACGTGCACAATATCAGCCACACAAATATATGTAACCTAAGACTCTTCATATTTCCAGCATTAATCCTTTCAACTGCCTCAACTTCAACAGAGCATAACTTCCAGAATACTCGGCCAAATCACGCGTTCTTGGGATTGTTAGAAAGCCCTAGAAGTCTATTTTCCAGAATGGGCTCATTTGCTCAATTTGGATAAGCGGTTTGAAAGTTATGGCCCAAACAATGCACCTATCTCAGACTGGATTGGATCAGCATAACGTATCTTTGAGTGATATTTTGCCCAATCAAATGATGTCCAAATTAAACAAACTTGGGCTTATTTGAAAGCTGAAATCTTAAACTTCAAAACCATGTAGAGCCTCAAGTTGTGGGTCCACTTGAGCTTGTCCAAAAGTGGTCACAAAAAATCGGGTTCCGCAGGGATGAATTCAGCGCCAAATTTCTAGCAAAGCTTAACCTCTTTTTGACCTCTTCAAAGTGTCGTGAGTCTTTGAACTCACTTAATAAGACCAAATAAGCACACTTCCAAGCATGATCTTCTTTGACCCTTTTCTTCTTTGAAATTGGACTTGAATAAAAATGATGCATATGGAAATATGCCCAGAGGGAAAGAATAGTGGGATGAGCAACCACACGCTCATTGAGTGTCCCCTAACCCCCTCAAAACCAAAACCGTTGCAGGCAATACTATCTTTACTAGTCACATATCACGTTTCCATACTTTACTATTATAATAGATGTTCATAGAACCTTCATGGGAGGATCACTAAACATAACTTCACTTAAGCACTTAAATACGTTTCCAGGATTCTAAATGTTCAAACGTCTTTACTAACAGGCAGATGAACACTTAGATAGGCGATGAGGCTAAGCATGGAAATCTTTCTTTTTCATAATATAACTTCATAGCGTTCCAGTTTAAACTACGCATGAAACCTCAATCACAAGATGTGTATAAAAGGTTATCCCTTTTCATAAATACACTTTTCTTGATATTTCATTCATATAATATACAGATCACACACATAAACACATATCAAGCATTTAAGTATCTTAAAACATCATGTTAAGCTATATGACACCCTCGCATGCTATTCACATATCAACGTTCATTCTTTTAGGAAGAGGCGCCTTCATTCATGGAATTTTTTTAACGTGCCATAACTTTCCTTCTTTCGTTGAAAACGTTTTCTTAGTCTTCAAAGGAAGTTTCATTTCGTTTGGTCGTATAACGACCCTTATAAGCTTTCCATACATCATTCCATATAGCCTTTTGGGCTCATAAAAAGAACTTCCTTTCTTTTGTAATCGTTTAAAAATGGCAAAGGGCCAATTGCTTTTCTTAACTTAGTACGAAAGTACTTCTGGCATAAGATCATTACAGGGTGCTGATTGGGTGAAAACTATTCTCGACCCCATAGTGAGACCTAACGCTCACGCTTAAGCTCTTACTCCCGGGATGGCTACATATAACATATCGGACAATTACATTAGCCTCGTCAGGGCCTCTAGGGTTTATCCGGACTTATCCTCTAGGTTAACATTACATCATATCATATTGTCCGCAGCACATTATCTTAGCCACTTAAAGCGTATCGGCCGTAACGGCTAGTAATTTTGTCGGATCTTTTGGTAAAATCATTTGTCATGCAACTCACGCCTTTGTAAAATTCTTTAGGATTCCCCCGTTCAAGCAGGTTCACTCCCAAAACTGTATCCGTTTACTTTAAAATATGCCATCATGCACTAATATTTGTGGCTACTATTATTTCAAAACATGAAATCCTTCTTTGAAAATCTCACCCTTATGCACATAATTGAACTTGAGCAAATAGAAGGGAAAGAGGTTCACATATATCACATTCAAACACTTCATAATTAATTCATCACATCGAGCCACACATGGCCTCGCAATCCATACGATTGCGGTCATTTCACAACCCAGTCTCCCTCCTCAGTTGCACCGTACCACAAGACCTCTAACGCTGATAATTCTTTCCTCAAACCATCCAACTACCAACTCGTTTCATTGATTTATTAATACAACATATTATCATACTAATTTATGAAAAGGTAAGATTTAGATACTTACCTGGGCTAGCAGCACCACTTGGCGGTGCGTTACAGCAAGCATACGTATGCATATATATACCATCACGTACACATATAAAACTATAGAACTTTACTTGGGAATTCATACATGATAAGGCTCCAAGCATTTATAAATTTACTTCAGAGTTAGTAGGCCTTTATGGGATAGTTAAGCATATAGGCTATCATAGACTGATTAAACATTTATATACATAAACTTTAAACACGTACGATGCACTTCGAAGTTCATACTCGATCATAGAACGACCAAACATTCATAAACGTTGGCTTTAAAGACATAAGATGCACTTTGAAGTCCACACAATCATGGTGATGGAGGTCCATCCCCTAGCATGACTCATGGCCCACAAGGAAGCCCAAAGAGTCCAAGTTCCACGTCCAAAGTGCAAGAAATCAGCCTAGGAACACAAGAGAACTTTTTTTGTCAAAACTGGAATTTCAGGCGTGCACAAACCCGGTTTTGTGCACCTGATTTCCTAACCTTCTGATGTATCCTCAAGGAAAACCCAAGAGGATAGGAACGCAGGTGAGATGAAAGCAATGGAAGGTAACAACAAGGCAACTTTGAATTCACAAACTCACCTTGAGTTGGGAAGGATAGAACCGGAACTAACACCTACCTTGGATACAGAAACACCACCAAGAAGGAAGTTAAGACTCTTACTAGATCACCACTCAACTTGGCCAAGAGATGAGATAAGCTAGAAGAGAGTTTGAGGATTCAAAGGAGCAAAGCTCAACTTTCATTCAATAAACAAGCTTAGTTGTCGGCCAAGGGGCTTGTGGGGGTATTAATACAAAAGTTCCAAGTACAAATCATAGGCCCTAGGTTGCACTATAAGCTAAACTAGGCAAAAATACATAGATCATATCAAAACAAAAAATGGTAGATGCATCCTCCACTTGACACCTCTTCAATGCTAATCTTAAGGATGATGTGTCGGCCAAGGGGTGAATGGAAGCTTCTTGGCAGCTAAGTACCCTTCATGATGACTCTTGCAAGTGGCTAAGCATGGGTTAGAGCAATAAAACACCTCACTCTTCTCTCTTGTACCCGGCTGCCCCATTACCCGGTTAAAAGGGTGTTTCTTCCCTTGTTTTGGTGGTTAATAGCTCCTCATGAGTGTAATTTGGCTGAGGTTTTTTTTATGGTCACTTGATAATATTTTTAAATTACTTTCAAACCATAAAAGTTTCAACCCAAATAGAGGAGAAATGGGCCGCCAAACAACCTCTTGTTTCAGCCCTGCCCAGTTCAGCGCCAGGATGTAGTGATTGACTTTGCTTGAGGTTTTGAGGTATCAAATGAACTCCAAATGACTTGCAAGAGGTCTTGATGGAAAGAGCACATCTTGAACTTAAACTTAGGCTTCCTGCAACCCCATTTTAGCCTTGGGAAGTTCAGGAAATAACGTGCACAAAACCGGGTTTGTGCACGCCTGAAATTCCAGTTTTGAGGAAATAATTTTCTTGTTCCCTTAGGTTGGTTTCTTGCATCTTGGACATGAGGTTTGGACCTTTTGGGCTCCCTTGATGGCCATGGATCATGTTAGGGGATGGACCTCCATCATCCTCCCCTTGTTGAAGAGAATTTGCCCTCAAATTGATAAGATTATTGATGCATATTTCCATATGCATCATTTTTATTCAAGTCCAATTTCAAAGAAGAAAAGGGTCAAAGAAGATCATGCATGGAAATGTGCCTATTTGTCTTCTTAAGTGAGTTCAAAGACTCGCGACACTATGGAGAGGTCAAAAAGAGGTTAAGCTTTGCTAGAAATTTGGTGCCGAATTCATCCCTGCGGAACCCGATTTTTTGTGACCACTTTTGGACAAGCTCAAGTGGACCCACAACTTGAGGCCCATGTGCTTTTGAAGCTTAAAATTTCAGCTTTAAAATAAGCCCAAGTGTGTTTAATTTGGACGTCATTTGATTGGGCAAAATATCACTCAAAGATACGTTATGCTGATCCAGTTCAGTCTGAGATAGGTGCATTGTTTGGGCCATAACTTTCAAACCGCTTATCCAAATTGAGCAAATGAGCCCATGCTGGAAAATAGACTTCCAGGGCTTTCTAACAAGCCCAAGAACGCGTGATTTGGCCGAGTATTCTGGAAGTTATTCTCTGTTGAAGTTGAGGTAGTTGCAAGGATTAATGCTGGGAATATGAAGAGTCTTCGGTTACATATACTTGTGTGGCTGATATTGTGCACGTTTTAGATGCTTCTAGATTGATGTAATCAGCTCCAAAAATCCTAGAATATTCCTTGTAACCTCCCCCACCCCTTTTATGATGAGTCTTTTCATTTTTCTTAGACTTTTCATTAGCTAGTTTTAATTGTTAGGATTTATTTGAGTCCTTTGATTGTCTTTTGCTGAGTCTATAAAAGGGGGAGGGGCATGTGAAGCTATTCATTCAGCATTGGAAGAAATTTCCAAAGCAATACAAGTACTTTGAGTGTGTTTCTCAAAAGTGCAACTAAATTCCTAGTTCTATATCTTGAATTGTGGCAATTTCAAGTGGTGTTCTAGGTTCTCTTCCTTTTCCAATTGGAGTGATTCCTTGGTTAAGACAAGAGAATTAGGCCAAGGTCAAGTCATTGAGTGGCTCCCTGAAGGATTATCTCAATTACAAGATCTTGTTCTATTCCTTTTTCTTGTGTAGTGAAATTCTTCATCCCTCTCATCCATCTTTCATTTCTCTTCCCAATTTGGCTTATTTTGAGTTGGAGTTTGATTTGGTTCACTTACCACCCACATATACATCAATTGGTATCAGAGTCACGGTTCTTAAGTGACCCACTTCACACCCAAATACATCCCAAAAAGCCAAAACACAAAAACAAAAAAAAAAGGCACAAACCGGCAAACCCAGTCTCGAAGACCAGAGAAGCAGCATGGTGCCCCCGTGCCACCCAGCACGACCGTGCCACTATACTTTTCTGCATTTCCTCAAGTCGAAGCATAGCACGGTTCCCCAGTGCCTCATTGCACGACCGTGCCCTCCCTCCTCTTCTCCAAAACAGCCTTTTTCTAGCCTCAACACATAATCCACAAAGAACCCTTAAGCATTCATCCATCATGATTTCTCTTGGGAACTTGAGAAAAGAGATTGCTTTTATTGAAAAGGAGATAGTCATCCTTGAAACTCCAAAGTTTCGTGGCCAAAAAGAAGATTTCCCTTACTGGATTTCCAAAGTGGATCAAGTCTTCACTCGCTACAATATTGACGAGCAAGAGAAGTTTAAGGTTGTTATCAAGAAGCTCCGAGGCCATGCGCTTGAATAGTGGGAAAAGTACAAGTATAAGAGGAAGAAGAGAGGAAAAAGTAAGATCACAACATGGGTTAAGTTAAGAGGTAAATTAGTGGATACTTTCGCTCCAACCTCTTACTTACACAACCATCCTTTACTTTCCTTTGAGGTAAACAACTTTGATTCCTCTTCTAAAAACCTCTCTTTCAACAAGGGAAGCTCAATTTCGTCCCCTCAACCCACATTTTTAGCCCCTTCCACTCCACAAAAGAAGCAAACTCCACAAACAAGCCAAGCCCTTGCAGATCGACCTAACCCCGACCCTTTAAACCTTAGGAGGTGTTCTAAGTGTCAAGGCTTTAGTCACACACCCACGGGCTGCCCCAACAAGGAATTCATCACCATCACCGAATGGGAAGTAGCAATGGAGGAAGAAAAGGGGGAGAACGATCAGGAGGAAAGCCTTGAAGAAGAAATTGAACTCAAGGTTGAAAAAGAAGAAATACTTCACTTAGAGAAGTTTTCTCAAAAGCCAAACGAAATTGAAGAAGAGCATGCAAATATTCATTTCAATCCAAAGGAGCAAGACCATATCCTATCCTTTCCCCACAAAATCACATTAACCCCCATTCAACCTTCCCAAATCCTCAAACTACATAAAGCCTCACAAAATGATCTATTACTCACCTCTCTTTCCCCAACCGAATCTCACCTTAGTTTTCACCCTTCCCACACCCACTTTTATCAAACCTCTTTGCATATTGCTTTTCAAGTGCTGCCTTTTGACCTTATTCCATCTCCCAAACCCAAAGACAGTCCTCACTTGGATGTCTTTCTCATCCCCCTCCTCTATGCCACCCTACAAATGATGCCCTTTGGCCACTTCCTACAAGAGCTCCCATTTCATAAGCATGCCTCCCGTCATGAGAAGCTTGCCAATCCTTTGAGTTTGAGGACAAACTCAAAACAACCCGGGGAGTATGATGCACATTTCCATATGCATCATTTTTATTCAAGTCCAATTTCAAAGAAGAAAAGGGTCAAAGAAGATCATGCAAGGAAATGTGCCTATTTGGTCTTCTTAAGTGAGTTCAAAGACTCGCAACACTATGGAGAGGTCAAAAAGAGGTTAAGCTTTGCTAGAAATTTGGCGCTGAATTCATCCCTGCGGACCCGATTTTTTGTGACCACTTTTGGGACAAGCTCAAGTGGACCCACAACTTGAGGCTCCACATGGTTTTGAAGTTTAAGATTTCAGCTTTCAAATAAGCCCAAGTTTGTTTAATTTGGACATCATTTGATAGGGCAAAATATCACTCAAAGATACGTTATGCTGATCCAGTCTAGTCTGAGATAGGTGCATTGTTT
>JAKOGI010004383.1:0-27531 GCA_029747015.1 Carnegiea gigantea
GGGTTTAGAAAGTGTAAAAGTGAACTAAAAGTGAATTTGAAAATGTTTAAAGCATTGGTTTGTTTATAAATTCTCCTTGTGTTTAAAAGAATTTAAACGACATGGAAAAGAGCACCTTAAGGTGCTAATTATGAAGTTTAGCTAATTTATATACTAATTGCTTGCTTAGGTCTCTATTGAGTTTCAAGTTACAAGCACATAAAACCAGTATGTTTAATAAGCATTCACGTTCAAAGTTTACGAAGAAAACTTGTTTACCTTATAAATGAACCAAGTACCTTAAGTTTTCGAATAATAAGAAGTTTAGAATGTTTTAAGCCTTCAGTTTACTCTTACGCCCTCCTTTGAGTTTTAAAAGGGGTTGAAACGAGTTGTAAAATGACAACTAAGGATTTTATTACGAACCTAGTTTGAGTCAAACGCTAACTAAATACTTTAGGTTCCAAATGGGTTTCGTTTTACGAATTAACAAATGTATTACATTATTAAGAAACTTTTAAGCTAAAAAAAAAGTCATTTTATGATTTAGCAAGAAGCTCTTAAGTTAAAAACAAAATCGTTTTACGATTTAGCAAACTTATTACGTTTACAAGAAATAGTTAAGTTAGAAGCTAAGTCGTTTTACGATTTAGTAAACGTATTACGTTCATAAGAAGCTTTTAAGACAGAAATGAAATCTTTTTACGAACTAGCAAACGTTTTATACCTATAAGAAGCTTTTAAGTTGAAAACGAAGTTGTTTTACGATTTAGCAAACTTATTCCGTTTATACGAAGCTTATAAGTTAGAAACGAAGTCGTTTTACGATTTAGCAAACTTATTAGGTTTATACGAAGCTTTTAAGTTGAAAACAAAGTTGTTTTACGAATTACTAAACGTACTACGTTTATAAGAAACTTTTAAGTTAAAAGTAAAGTCGTTTTACGTATTAACCAAGCTTATTATATTTATAAGAAGCTTTTAAGTTTAAAGCGAAGTCGGTTTACGTATTTACAAGCTTATTACGTTTTTAAGAAGCTTTTAAGTTTAAAAGGTAGTCGATTTACATGTTAATAAACTTATTACGTCTATAAGAAGCTTTTAAGTTATTTACGAAGTTAATTTACGTGTTAGCAAACCTATTCTGTTTATAAGAAGTTTCGAGGCCAAAAACGAATGAGCCATCACCATTTCGAAAGGTTATGGTCGTTTTGTTTAAAAGTAAGATCTCAGCAAAGTAAGCAATGGAAGAAGAGAAATGAAATACAATTTTAAAAGACTAAGAAGTGCTAGGCAATTAGCCAGGGTTAGGAACCGGACTCAAGATATGAATTATCTTGGTGTGAGCTGTTCCTGGAAATTGGACGCAAAGATGGAGTGAGCTGTTTGCCCCTAAAGAAATGTTAGGAGCTGGACTCAAGATATGAATTATTTTAGTGTGAGCTGTTCCTGAGAACTGGGCTCAAGATATGAATTATCTTGGTGTGAGTTGTTCCCCAGATAAGTTATGATGTGTGACGCATAAGAAAACCTTGAGAGGGACTGGACTCAGGATATGATTATACTGGTGTGAGCTGTTTCCCTATAGAGGATAGTATCGAGGTTAGAGTTGCTCTGCTAAGACGCGCTTTGGCTAAAAGTTAAGTACGTATATCCCGGGAATAACGTAGATTAAGAGTGACGATCTCACCTAAGGGTGGTGTTGATCTCCCCTAGCCAGCACAATGAGATGTTTTTCATGTTATAAGTAAGCTCTTGATAAACATGAGATTTGGCATTTTGCCATTTTAAGTAGTTTAGAGAAGAAAAGAAGTTCTTTTAAAGAAATACAAGCCTCAAGAGGCCAAGTAAAGCATTTTTAAGAAAAGAAGAAAGCTTTCAAATGTACGTAATATGCATATATTTTATAAATGTCTTATGACTATAGTTTAAATAAAATTTCAAGTGAAGTTTGGTTACATCCTAGTAATGTATAAAACATTTGAGCATTTAAAGGTGCACATCTTAAGAAAGAATGTTTTCTTGCAAAGCTTTTCTTACTAACTTGGGTGTCTCAGAAGTTTTTAGAAAAGTTGTAAGTTTTAAAGAAGTTTGCATGATTTATAAGTTGTTCTTGGAATATAACGTGAGTCACTATGTTTTCACAAGTGTGTTTGAAAGCATCATATTCATTCTTGTGCTACTTGATTACGTGCCATAATGCTTGTTAGAAAGGAAGGATGGTCATTAAGGGCCTACGGATGAGTTGAGGGGCTAGCGTAAAGTATATGAGTGGTAATCTCTCCTTGGGGACTTTGATTGCCTAATGTGATAGTAGTATACCAATATGTGATATGTGACTATTATTGTTATGAATGCCCGCAAATGGTTTTGGTTTTAAGGAGTAGGGGAATTTTCACTGAGCATGTAGTTGCTCATCCATTTACTTATTCCCTTTTTCAGGTTCGGTTTGAGTAGGTATAAGAGATCCTTTGAAGTTGTTTTGATGCTGACTCCTCAGAAGCTTTTTTTGGCCAGCTTTGCAAGTGTTCGATCTGCCATATTGTAAATCTTTAAGTTCATTTTTATATGCGAAAGCATGTAGTTGGCTCTGTACCTGTATATATATCATTCTAACCCAGCATGTTAGTTGTTTGCTTGTGATTTAACCCCAGGCGAGTGGGTGATGGACTGAATTCGGGATATTTTAGTAAATTTTACACCCTAATCGCAGCTTACGGGTACCCTTAACCGAACTAAGACCCTCAGATGTTGCTAAAACAAGGAAAACCCTTACAGTTTTGTTCCAGAATGACTATCTAAATGCTAATCCAAACCCTCAATCTTCAAGAGCCTTAAGGATTTCCTTCTACGAAGTCCTGGTGGTGTAACCCCTCCCCGGGTTGGAGGCATTACACACACACACACACATACACACACACACATATTTATATATATATATATATATATATATTATATATATATATATAAATGTATATATTAGTATATCTATATATACATATAGACATTATATATATATATGTATTGTACTTATTATATATATTATATATATATATAGTATATAGTATATATATATATATAGATATATATATAATATATATTTGTGTCGTGGTGTGCATTGTGTAGGTTGGTCTTTATATATATATATATATATATATATATATATATATATAATATATAATATTGTATGTAATGTATGTATGTGGGTGTATATATATATATATCTAATATATGAATAATATATATATACACATATATACATATATACACATCTACATATATATATATATATATATTTATATATATATATATAAGATATATATATATAGATAATATATTTTATTATTTATATTACCATATATATATGTAGGTGCAAACACACATGCGTACACACACAAACAAACATACACATATCTCCCTTAGATGCTTTTGGTATCGTAGGCTTTGCCCTTTAATAGTCAAACATAGTCAATGTATTCATGCTTTAAGCTCATCAAACGAGTATATTTCAATCTTTCTTGAGGCATACAAAATGTATTGTGTTCTCTAAACTCAATGGGTTATTCAAGAACATTATATTATCATTAAATTATATGTATATATATTTCTCTAGCGTGGGGTGCATATGTTTAACTCGTACCATATAAGTCACATGTAACTTCTTAATGCAAAATGATAAATTTTTTGTCACATGAGTTTTCTTAAATATCCTATTTGGCTTAAAATTCTGTTGTCAAGTTCTAATCTTTAAAAAAGGTATTGTTGAATAGTGAAAGCATGTTACAACTTAATTGTATAAAATCATCTTCTTATTCCGAATATACCACATTTCTAAAATTCCACACATAATATATCCTTTCAGGTAGTTGATCCTTTTAAAGTGTGATCCAGCACCTATTATTCCGAATTTACCACATTTCTAAAATTCTACACATAATATATCCTTTCAGGTAAGGTTGATCCTTTTAAAGTGTTATCTAGTTCCTGTTGGTATAGCCAATGAATATTTAAGCTAAATAATTCATAAGTAAGTGTAATTACTGAAAAATAATGATTTTAAATCATAAAATACATTAATTTATATGAAGGCAAGACGTTTAAAAGTGTCTTATGGCAAGACATATCATCACTTTCTATCTCAATTTTGTCTAATATTCATGTAACATAGATTATTTGGCATAGTCTAGATAAGATGCATTTGATCAAGTATAAATTTGAAAATAAGAACTCAACATGAAAAGTAATGTCAGACCCAACTGAGGGATAAAAAGGGATAAGAAAAATTATTGTCTCAAGAGAGTCCTTTAATTACATGAGACATGGAAGGAATGGAACACAAGGTTGAGCTATCCTGGCTTGTGGCTCTTAGTGACCCTCAGTTTCATGGAAGATAATGGTGAACGATATATGATGGGGATGGCTAAGCATGCATGCCCAGTGTAAGGCCCCCCCAAGGGGGGTGGAGAGAGACATTAAGCAAGCATATACATTTATATAGGACTTGGTCATTCTCACTTGCCTTTGGGCATGATCTTTGTAACTATAATATCACCTCACCTCTTATGAAGTTTAATGCTTAGGTACCACCAATAAATTGATCATTTTAATATTAAATTTGTTTTAAGGGTGCTTGGTGAAAGGATGATGAAGAGTAAGTGACAAGTGATCTTGATTTGTTGATCATTAATGATCATAGTGAACTTTTGTTGATTCACCAAATTGATAAACTTCACTAATGGACAATGCATTTGTTAGCTGCCTTTTGTGTTGGAAACTTTTATACAAAATACTTCAATAAATAGTGGACAACTTTTCTATTAATTTGGGATACAACATAGTACAATAATATAGTACAACAATATAATTAACTATTACATATATCTTTTAAGGATGTACTCATAGAATTAAATCTGTCAAAAATTAATTCAACCCAAAAACCTGACCTCAACCCGCCCAAAAATTTTGAGTTTTGAAAACGTTTTTCTCAATTTGGACCTAAAATAAACTGAATAGCGGGTCAAACAAGTAGAATAGCGGGTCAAACCTAACCCAAAGCCAAACACAAACCCGAACCTGCCCACTCAACCTGAATATTATGCCCTTATTTTTTTTCTTTTAACTTTTCCCTCTTAGAAATGTGTTAAAGACCCAAAGTTTTGTGATCGTTTAGACTGGGCTTTTGGGTTCGATCAGTTTTGCTAGCCCTAAATTTCTATGTGCATGTCCTTGACATATGTATGTAATTGTTGATTATGTTATTAGACTATGCTCCATATCAAATTAATTTTACTTTAGTTTTTCTCAATCTGGACAAGAAGTAAACTGAATCTAAAAAAACTGTAAAATAGGAGGTCAAACCCCGCCCGAACCTCAATCCGCCTACTCGAAGACGAATATTGCATCCTTGTTTTTTTAATTTTATTTATTTATTCAACTTAATAATAATTATTATCCATTGTATCGAGTCTTTAGAGACATTTCATACTAGTATCGCATTCTTTGACAAATTAAACAGTAGTGGTGTTTCTTTACCAACTTCATTCTCATAAAATAACAATATACACAACTTAAATGGACAATTTTAAAAAATAGGTATGAAACAGCGTGAAATAACTATCTAATCTTTGGAAAAATAACTTAAAATAAGACAAATATTAAAAATTGTGCAAGTCATATTATTATATTTTTAGTGAAATAAATATGTTTAATCATGTTTTAAATAACATTGCTATGTAATAATCTGAATGTTTGATAAAGATAATTGTAATACCTCATACTTCTCTAAATTGCATTTATTTGGTTTCCATTTTTATTGGTCTTGAACTATGATACTAGTGTGAGCAGTGGACTGGCGTGCTCATGCTAGATTGACCCAGTAATAAGGTGTACCTGATTAGGTAGTAGGTTGGTAATAAAAAATCAAATTATTAAATGAGTCATTAACAGGTCGAATCACTTCGACCCATTAACATACTCTAGACATTTTGACTCATTATTGACCTTATTTTAATACATCGACTAACCCGTCCAACGCAAAGGGATTTTACTCTTTACCCATATGTATATGACATTCATATATCATATAAAAAGTTCAAATATTTTTATTCTCTTTTTAAAAATCACAAATACTATGCTTTTAAATTAAATCATGGCAATTTCAAGTAATAGATATATTTGCTGACTTTTTAATCTTGACAAAAGAAAAATAACTGACAGAAAAGTGCTCTAAGCCCATTGGATCGGTTTGAAAAACCAAAATACGCCTACTCATATTTTATTAGAACACGACATACACCCAACCTATATCTTACCTGATCCTGGAATGTACCCTACCTGTACTTAACTCATTTGCCCAAGTTAATAGGTTTATATGGAATGTATAAAATTGCATAGTACAACATCAAATATAGAAGTTAATATAAACAACTAATTGATAGAATTAGATACAGGGAGACGATAAGGGTTTAGAAGTAGCTTCTGCCAAAGTGTGTCGAAGTATTCTCTTTAGAGAGGAAACACCTCCATTGCACTGGTAAGAATTCTTTATATATGACCCTCTCTCAAAATTCGACAACCTTTCTTGGTCCTCTTTAAATACAACAAGGAGAACTCCGAACAAATATAATTTAATAATAACAAATTTGTAATCAAATTGTTTAATAGACTGAATAAGAGATTTCAAATGCCATCAAAGAGTTTATCTGCTACACAGGCTCCACCACGAGACTCTCTCATACTGTTAATCCAAAAACTATCAAATTTATATGTACAAAGATGAGATAGTCAATGCCCACAAATGCATTAAAATAGTAAAATAAATCAGCTCAAAGATCTCCATTATCCAATCCTCTAACCCAACATCCCTTAAAAAGCTCAAAACGGGTGTTAACATTGGGCATAAATCCTGACTAATTCCCACTGAGTAGATAAATCTTCACCTCAACCAACATAAAACAATATCAATTTTGTTAGCCTAAAATTGAGAAAGCAATTACTTTATATGAATAAAGCGAGAAAATAAATAATTTTAATAATAAATTTTAAATCATGTTAAAATTAGTTAATCTAGAAAAATCTTCATAAGTCATCTTGAAGGATTAATATAAAATAAAGCTAAACTTAGTATTAATCTAAAAACATCTAATTAGTAATCTACCTGGGAAAAATAAAAATTACAAATATCTAATTTAGAAAAGGTGAAGCCATTAGTGATAGTTAAATAATTATGCTTGGATAATTGCTTTTTTGTAATCCACAAAGGGAAAAAATCTCATTAATCAACCAAACCAATGTCTTTGTGGCCAAATCCAATGCACCTCATTCAACGAAGTCCTTGGAGAAAGGACATAAGGTCAAACGTAAGCAACTGAAAAAATCACTATATTACCCCATAAAGAAAACCCGAAAGACTTAGAAAGTTCAACAATATCATAAATACAAAGTCCAACTTCCATGGCTAGGCAATCTTACTTTTTTATTTTCGACGCAAGTGGTGGGAAAGGGCCGATTGATAACGCATAAGGTAATTCTTTTTCCTCTGTGTGGAATTAGGATGGGCATATTAAAAAATAAAAAAATAACATAGATAGCAACACCTGAATTTTTACATGCAAAACCCTCCAAGATAAAGGTAAAAAATCACGAGACTATCAGTATAAAAAATACTGTCACTATTTTATAGTAGGATTACAAATGATGTCTTCTCTAAACAATATAGAGGTAACTCTTAATACTTCACCCAATTAGGATGGAATACAAAACTAACTCACCCCCAATTCAGGTGGGCCTCTCACCAATTCTTGGTGTTACACTCTCAAGTGTTTCTTTCACTTGATTATGTTTTCTATTATTTGTTGTTTCTTCACAATGGAAGATAATGCCCCTATTCAAAGAGTTTTTGCAAGAATTATTACCAAGGAGAACTTCACTCCTAAAGAAATGCATCAGTCCTAAACTCTTCTTAATTCTAAAAGTATGTTTTGGATTTGGTCCTTAACACCTCCATTTTTTTGTTATCTTTATTTCTCTCTCTGTCTTTCTCTCGCACTCTCTTCTTTAGACTCTTCTTACTTATGAGAATTCCTACAATTAAGGAGAAACCCTAACAAATCTCCCCCTTCTTGATTTAATTCGGGGACACCACACCAGCACCTTTGCAATAATTTTTAAATTTCTTGGTTGTTAACACTTTGGTCATCATGTGCCTCCAATTTTCATTAGTATGAACACTCTTAAGCTGTAGGAGCTTATCTTCTGACACTTCCTAGATCTAGTGGTAGTGGACATCAATATATTTTGAATGGGAGTGAAAAGAAGAATTCTCGGCTACATGTATAGCACTTTGGCTATCACATTGCAACACATATTTGTCTTGGTTATAACCCAGTTCAAGTAGGAAATTTCTCATCTATATAATCTCCTTACATACTGTAGTACTTTAGTAGCTGCAACATACTCAGCCTCGGTGGTTGATAGGGTGAAACATTTTTGGATTTTTAGATTACAAAGACATAACTCCCCATGCGGAAGTAATCAAATACCCAGAAGTTGATTTCCAAGAATCCATATCACCGGCTAGGTCAGCATCTGTGTAACTCCTAACACGGGTTTTTCTTTACCAAAGTACAAACATTTCTTGGCTATGCCCCTAAGATATCTCAATATCCATTTCACTGATATCCATTGTTCTTTTCCTGGATTAGTTAAAAACCGACTTACAACACTCACATCAGAAGCAATGTAGGGCCTGGTACACATCATGGAGTAAATTAGGCTTTCAATAGGAGATGAGTATCAAACATTCTGCATTTCTTCTTTTTCTTTTTTACCTATTGTACTTTGCCTTTTGTGTAGCTTAAAATGGTCGGCAAGTGTTATGCTAACAGGTTTGGCCTTATGTATGTTGAATCTTACCAATAATATTTCAACATAACTCTCTTGAGATAACCATAATAGCTTATCTGATCTATCTCGAGTTATTTGCATCCCAAGAATTTCTTTGTTGATTCTAAATCCTTCATGGTAGATGATTTGCTCAGCGCCTTCTTTAAAGCATAAATTTTTTTGGATCATGCCAACAATTAACATTGTCATCGACATAGCGCAACAATATGATGAAATCACTACCATCACATTTCTTTATGAAGACACAATGGTCAGTGAGTGTCTTCTTGAAGTCACCCTTATCCATAAAAAAAATTATTCATATACCATTACATAGTGCTTATTTAAGACCATAGGGTCACTTCTAAAGTCGGCACACCAAATTTTCTTTGCCTACGACTTCAAACCATTCAGGTTGCTCTAGATATATTTTCTTCTCTAGGTCTCCATGTAAAAATGTTGTTTTGACATCGAGTTGTTCTTTCTCTAAGTCTAGACCAGCAGCTAGACCAAGGACGAATTGATGGCATTTTCATAATGGGAGAGAATATATCTTCAAATTTTATCCCTTTCTTCTTGAACACTTTCACTACCTGATGAGCTTCATAGCTTGGTCTTGGGTTATTCTCCTCATTCTTGAGTGTATATAGCCATGTGTCTCTTGAGACTCTTCTCCCCTTGGACAATTCCACTAGATCATATATGTGGTTCTCATGTAAGGATTTCATTTCTTCTAGCATGGTTGTCATCCATTCTACCTTATGGTTATCAACCATTGCTTCTTTGTAACTTTGAGGCTTTCTCTCATTTACGAGAGTTACATATTCATCTCGATTATATCTGGTGGATGGTCATCTTTCTTTGGTAGATCTCCTAAACTAAGGCCCTTCTTGAGATCTTTCCTCAGCGGAATCAACATCCGATCTAGCAAACTCATCTTAACCTTCCTCCCTATCATCATTGAAGGAAGAGGCAAGATCATCATTTATGATAGTGTCATTATTATATTTCGATTATGTCCTCCCCTACATTATAATGAACCATAAGGGATGGACTAGAATTAGAATCTTTGACAATTCTGTGTTTAGGCTTTTCCTTTTTCAAATCTTTCATGGTTTAGTCCTAAAGGAATACGATAACCCAAGTTGTTATAATCCTTCTACTTACAGGATTTCAAAGTTGATAGCCAAATCCATCTCTTAGTGATCTGAGATAAATAAACTCCTTTGTTTTCGAATCAAGCTTTTTGCTTGCTCGTCCTTAGCAATATGGACGAATGCTCAGCAGCCAAACACTTTTAGGTGATTGTATGATCCCTTCTTTTTGGACCAAATCTCCTACAGGATAGCATCATCCAAAGGAATTAATGGTGAAAGGTTGATTATGTCAATAACAGCCCTCGGCCTCTCTCCAAAAGGACTTTAGGAGTTTAGCATGAGAAAGCATACATTGGACTCTTTCTTTGATAGTATGATTCATTTTCTTAGCTAAGCCATTTTGCTGAAGTGGCTTCGGTGGCATTTTCTAGCCTAATCTCATGTAGCTTGCAATATGATTCAAAGGGGCCATGGTATTTTGCACTATTGTCCACGACACTCTTTAATTTTTGTTCAGTTTCAAGTTCCACCTTAGTGTGAAACTCCTTGAACACTTCAAGTACTTGGTCCTTTATATTAAACAAAGAATCTCAAATCTTTCTTAAGTGATCACTGATAAAAGTAATAAAGTGTAATTCTTTATTAATTGACTTTTTAACCATAGAGCATACATCACTATGAACCAAATCTGGAATGCACTTTTTTTTAGTGGATCGAACGATTTTCTAAAATGTCACCCAATGTTATTTGCCAATAAAACAGTCTATACAAGGCTCAAATGATTTGCCTTTTATGTTGGAAAGAAGCTCATTTCTAACAACGATTTACAATCCTTTTTCACTTATGTGTCTGAGTCTTCTGTGCTATAACACCAAATTTGAGTTGCCATACGCAACACTAACCTTTCCCTTGCATAAGGTACAAGGAACCTTCCGTTTATCCTCTAGCAACAATTAGATTTCTTTCAGTGCTCTTCTATATTCCACCATCAAAGTGATTAGCCAAATTGGCCTCATCAAGTCTTCCCGTTAATATAGGATTAAGGCACATGTCTGGAACATGCATCACATCTTTTAACATAAGCTTGTATATTGTGTTGGTTATTAAGGTGATGAAACCAATAACAACGATTTTTGCTTAAAACTTGATTTCCCATCTTGACCTAACCAAAATCACCACCTTGGTAAGATGAGAAAAAAACATTCATGTGCAGTGATATGGAAGGTAGCACTCGGGTGAATAATGCACGAACAATAAGGAACACCTCATTGTTCATCTTTTGCTGCTATGATGATTGCACTCTTATCTTTTTTCTTGTGATCTGGCTTAACTTTTCAAGCCTTTTGGCCTCTCTGGTAATATTGACAATCTGATTTCTTGTGATTTGCCATGTCATAGTCCTAACAAACTAGTTTAGGTTGAGATTTAGATCTCCCTCTGTACTTATCACGTTCTTTGTTTCTCCCACGGTTCTCACATATACCATAATTCTTAATGAAATTCACTTTAGGTTGCATTGAAATGCCTCTTTCTTTTCTCCTCGCTCTTCATTTAGAAGACTGTGTTTTCTTTCTGTCGCAAAGTTATTCAGCGTAACTAGCAGTGTGTCCCAAGTCTCAAGTAATGAACTAAGAAGTAGTACTGCCTGCAACTGGTCATTGAATTTCATCTCGATCTTACTTAATTGATTTATAAGCCCTTTAGAATTATTCAAGTGCTAAATCATATCTTTCCCATCACTATACTTGAGCGTCATCAATCATCTCATATAAAAAGCTTTATTATGTGGCATGCTCTTTTAGATCAAGACTCAAGCTTTTTCCAAAGAAGATATGCTTTATCAAATGTTGACACATGCTTAAATAGGCTTCGGTCTATGTACTTCCTGATTATCGCAAAAACTTTGTAATTTGACAACTTTTGCTCATTTTCATTTTTACCATCTAGAATATTTGTATTCAAGATAGGATCAGAAAGGTCTATGCAAATTACATAGTTCTCCATCATGGCCTCCCAGTAGCAGTCATTATCTGCAGTAAGTTTGATTATGCCACCAAAGTGGCAACTGCTCCCTCCATCTCGATTACACAAAAATGGGGTTACATAACCTGTGCTCTAAAGCCACTGTTCGGAAAAGGTAGATTGATAACGCAGAAGCAAATTCCTTCTTCTTTGTGTACTTAAGATAGGAAATTTAAAAAAAAGAAATATTGTAGATAGGGACACCCAAATTTTTACATGCAAAACCCTCTATGACAAAGGTAACCAAGGGACTGTATGTCCAAAAAATACGTCCACTATTTTATAGTAGGATTATAAATGATGATTGTTCTAAACAATATAAATGGTAACTCTTAATACTATAAGCAATTAGGATAGGATATAAAAAGAATTCTCACCGAATTTAGGTGGACACCCTCATCAATTCTTGGTGGTACACTTAAAAGTGTTTCTTTCACTTGGTTGTGTGTTTTTTCCCCCCTTTGGTTGTTGTTTTGTAAAGGCATACAATGCCCCTACTTAAAGACCTTTTGCAAGAGTTATTACCAAGGAGAAGTTCACTCCTAAAGAAACGCATCAGTCCCAGACTCTTAATTCCAAAAATTATTTTTGATTAATTCCTTAACATTTCCTCCGTTTTTCTGTCTTTATCTCCTCCCTCATGGTCTTTTTTACTATTTTTATTTATGAGTATTCCTAGCAATTAAGGAGGGAATCCCAACAATGAGTGATGTGCAATCTCCATTAGTGATGGTATTGGTGAAGCCATGCTCCAAAGCCAGTTTCAAACCATAAATACAAGTTCTAGCCCTTCCACTTTCACCCCCCAAAAACTAACACCCTGAGAAACACCACAACACCACTAAACCCTCATGGTCCTAAAGAACTTCCCACCATCCACAATTCCACTCCGCAAGCTTCCTACAATCAATGTTAAGTTTCCACAAACTTGCATTTAGGGAACCCAATTGGCCTTGTAAGATAAAGAACCAACCAATGAGCTAGTTTTTACATCTTTATACTCACTAATGAATTTAATGGCCTTGTGACTAAGCTCCTCATACCTTTTATAACCATTATCAAACAAATGTTTGTTACGAGCATTCCAAACCTCCCAACTCACAACAACGTACTCAACCCAAGTGTCCCTATCCAGCTTACCTCGAGTGCTAAAGTTGAAGTCCCAAGCCGAGATAAAGCAAGCATCTGATAGGTCACAAGAGAAACATGTTGTCTTCCTAAATAGCCATGACTTGAGGGCATCCAAAAAGAGCGTGACAATCATCTTCCTCAATAGCATTGCATAACAAGTAGGCCATTACGAATGAAGTTATGTGCTTAGCCGACCCAACAGCGGAAGGGAAAGCCCTAGTACATAGGCTCTACACATAGGACTTGGTCCTGGGTGGTAAACAAGTCGCCCACAAAGATTTCATCACGCCTTAGTACTGCTGTCAGTAGCACCAGACCCACTTAAATCACTCCACATTCGAATACAATGGTAGGCAATTTTAACAATAAACTCATCTAACATGAAAGAGTGCCATATTAGATAATCAAGTGGCCATTAAGAACTCAAAGGAATGGATTGAGTAATATCAACATCAATCAGTAACAAAATTATATTATGTATATCATTTCTCCATCCTACCCTATCTTCATCAGTCAAGTCTCCCTCTCTCAGTAGAGCATACCTTAGATTCTTATTAGTGATGACTTTGAAAAAATAAGGTTGAGGGACCCATTTAGAATCCCATATGTTTGGTAAATATACATCATCGACTCTTCAAGAATCCTTTATACCCAACCAAGATGACATCCAAAGACTCTGCCAAGAGTAGCTCAGTCTTTGGCCCAAGCTAACATCAAGGAGACCATAACATAGAAAATACTTAGCTTTTAGGACTTCACACCAAGGAATTAGCATTCTATAACAAGCAACAAATTCGGCTAGCTAGTAAAGATCGATTAAAAGTGGTAAAATCACAAAAGCCCAATCTGTCTTCTGGTTTATTTTGTAAAGCCTATCATGTTCACCTAATGAATTTTTCTTGAATTAGAATGACCCAAATAGAGTCTGTTTACCATGGTTGAATGTCATCAGATAACTCCTTTGGAAACAAGAAGACACCTAAGTTAACAAGATATCCAGCAACAGACGGCCTCGACATCTGATAACTGGCCCAGTTGAAATCATAGTAGACAAGCATCTGAAGATTATTCTGGGTAGGCAGAAGAATCCCTTTTCCAAGAAAGATGTTCAAGTATCGTAGTACCTGCATAATGGCTTCCCAGAGGCCCTGTCATGGGCCATGCATATATTAGCTAAGAATGTTCACGGCATAAGTGATATCAGGATGAGTCATAGTAAGATAAATGAGACGCCCGATAAGTCTACTATATTATGAGGAATTGTCAATAACTTTTCCAAACTCATTCGACAACTTGTGATTTTGCTCAATAGCAAATGAAGTGGGTTGAGCTCCAGGCATTCTGGATTCGGTCAAGATATCCAAAGTATATTTGCATTGACACAGGTATAGGCCCTTAGAAGAAAAGTTGACCTCTATATGAAGGAAGTATTTCAAAGGCCTAATGTCTTTGATTTTGAAGCACCAATGAAGAGCTGATTGTTGAGAACCATAAGCCGAAAGAGCTGAAGTAAGCTTGAAAAATCACTGTCGGGATGCTTGGCGGAGTTCATATAAAGACTATTTCAATTTACACACCAGGTGGGGCCGAGGCGTATGAAATCCTGGTGGTGGCTTCATATAAATTTTCTCATCGAGGTCTCCGTGTAAAAAGGTGTTATGAACTGTTAAAAGACATGGAACAGTGACCATTTTGGCTACTGGGGCAAAAGTCTTGGTAAATTCTTTGTAACACCTGACTTTCTAATCCCTTTTTATTTACTAATATTAACCTACGTGGTAGTAGAAAACCTAAGTGGGGTGTTACCGCCATATTTTCTTCTTGGAAATACTAGGTTGAGTATTAACCAAAACATTAATGCAAGTTTATTCTCAAATCATAGCATAAGTTCGAGTCCTGAGGACAATTATAACAATGTCCAACTAAATAATAATCTCTAAACAAATTTAATCTGAAACTAATTCTTTTCAACTAAATTATGGATAACGGTGCCTTGCTTTAATTTGGGTTCCCATCCCCATGCTCATGCACTTCACCTGAAAACAAAACATTTGGAAAAATGAGAAAAACTCAATACCAACATTCAAAACATGGACACAAATTCATTTCAAACCATTTTAAGGATGGAGGACAAACACGAGCAGTTCAAAGTTCTTATGCATTCTTAACATGAACATATAATAATTCAAGTCCCACTTATTCAATTTCAGGCTAACAAGGGTGAACGACCCGACTAGGTCTCATGGCCCACAATTGGGTTTAACGCAGCACCTTAACCATATCCTAGCCTACCGTCAATTTGGACGGTTACCATTAACCTAGCCCATGTCCATCCACAAGGTGGCACGTGACCGCTTACATGCATGCACTTTTTACTCTGGGAAGGCTAATGGCCTTCAATAACACAGGAGTATAACTCCTCAAACTTAACCATTCATTCAGTTGCTTATACATTCACAGTTGACATTGACCTTTAACCAGAATATAGTCAAACCCGACCCATTCTGATCCAACAACATTTCATCATTATTTTTGCTATGAAATCATTCCAATAAACTTATGCAATTGCTAGTTGAACAATCATTTCAACATAAATCATACATCACACATTTACCTGGGAAAAATCCCCTGAACATCAGTTCAAACACATTCAAACACCTTTTAAACACATGCACAGTACATGTTTCCAAGGAACCTTCAAGAGGGTTAGGCATGATTATTGCCTGCCAGAATATGCCGCTTAAACTTGATCTTGGAATGCTAGTTTGACCTAAAAACAATTATCCACAATAGTGGTCCGTTAGTGCCCAATCTTAGCAGGACTCTACAATCCCATTAGACCCAAATAATTTTTCTAAGCTTCTCTTTACACCCAACAACCAAATCTAATTATCAAATAAATTTTTAAAAAGTTATAAATATTAAAAACTCCACACATACTACTACCTCTCACTGCCCAGTTCATTTCAGATTTTTCCCCCAACTTTCTAGGGCCATAACATTCACTCCCGATGTCGAACTTTCACCATTAAGCCAATTTAGGAAAGTCCAACCGTGAATTACAACTTTCCTTTTATGACCCTTGATAAAATCCAAGCGTAACTAGTTCGAGTATCAACAATTTCTTAAACTATCCCAGTTACAGATAGTTTTACGTAGTCTCAATATTTCAACCATAACTTTTTTGTTTTAACCCCGATTCATGAAATTAAAATTTTCTAATCACAGGACACATATATCTACCTTCCCTAATTTTTTTATAATTTTTGAAGATTCCAACCACTACTAGTAAATTCATAAAGTCAGCCCTAGTTCTGGATGTACAGAACAGTGTTTGCACTATAACCCTTAGGCTCATTTTCAATAAATTTTGATTTAAATTCCTTCCCCAACATGCATACGATGCCTTCATCCAAAATTCCACTATTTCCAATCATCAAACAATCCAGGTCATAGAGAAAGGGTGACTCTTTTACCTCGAAACGATTCGTAGAAGAAGGAGAGAGTGTTGCTCCACCAACTATGTGCTCCACTCTGGGATTTCTAGGATAGCGAGTAAAAAAATCAAATTCTATGTCGAAATATGGAGTTTTTATTAAGAATTTCAATTAACCACTAGCACACTTGCTAGAATTTTAAGAAATTTCACACTTACCAAACCAAAGTGATAGGGTACAAGAGAGGGAGGAGGGCGGCGACGTGACACTAGGGCGGTGGCTAGGGCGAGAGAGAGAGGGGGGGAGGAAGAGAGAGGGAAAAAATTTAAAACATTATGGTTTCCCCCTTCCCCTCCTTGCTTTGTCTTGCATAGTTATTTTTCCCCTTTTTTTTAACACTACCCTCACTTAGACCGTTCTACTACCCCTCGGCTATTCTACTAAAATAAAATAGAAAAAAATGAAACACTACGAGCTCAAGCATGCTAGGTCAGCCAATATCGTAATAATTATAAGTAGCACTATATAAGTATATATATATATATATATATATATATAATATATATATATTATATTATATATATATATATATATATATAATATATATATAATCTTCAGGGCTTCATATTCTACCCCCCTTAAAGGAAGTTTCATCCTCAAAACTTCGCACGCATCTACTCATTCAAATAGGTGGGGGTATTTTGATCGCATCTCTTGCTCTGGTTCCCATGTGGCTTCCAACTCCTCATGATTCGCCCATAGAACTTTTACTAGGAGCACTGTCTGCCTACGAAGTTGTGTTTCCCTTCGATCTAGAATGCAAACCAATCATTCCTCGTAAGACAAATCTTCCCTCGGTCGTATGGGATCCGGTGTGATAATAGGGGATTGGGCAGGGACATACTTTCATAGTTGTGACACATGGAAGACGTTGTGCACTCTGGGTAGCTCAGGTGGTAGTTCCAAATGATAAGCTACATCCCTGACTCATTGAATAATGGGGTATGACTCGATATATCTGGGGCTAAGCTTTCCCATCATGATAAATCTCGTGATGCACTTGGTTATAGACACACGAAGGAAAACTTGGTTTCCCACTTCAAACTCCAAAGGTCTGCGTCTTCGGTCCGCATAGCTCTTCTGTCGACTCTGGGACGCTTTCATTCATTCTTGGATTATTCTGACCTTCTGGATAGTTGCCTGGATTAGTTCGGGTCCACTGGTCAGTGCGTCATCAATCTCCTATTATCACAATGGAGTTCTGCACTATCGACCATACAGCATTTCGTACGAGCCATCCCGATGCTGACATGGTAGCTGCTGTTGTAGGAAAACTCGATCAGCGCTAACTGCTCATCCCAAGCTTGTTTGAAGTCTAAAATGCATGATCACAGCATATCTGGGTCTGAATTGTTCTCTTAGTCTGCCCATCCATGGCTGGGTGAAAGGCTGTATTGAAGCATAACAGTGTCTCGAATGCTTCCTGCAGCTTCTGCCAAAATCCTGATTGGAATCTAGTTTCTCGATCTGACACTATAGAGTAGCACATCATGCAATCGAACTATCTCCTCTAAGTAGGCTCGGGCCAACTGATCTAATGTTCATGTGTTTCTCATGGCTATGAAGTCAGTAGTCTTCATGAGTCGATCCACGATTACCCATATCGCATTTTTATTCCTCTGGGTGGGTGGCAAACCTACTACAAAGTCCATAAAGACCGAATCCCATTTCCACTTAGTGATTTCTAAAGGTTGTAGGAGTCCTGCCAGCCTTTGGTGTTCTGCTTTTACTCGCTGACACGTAAGACATTTCGCTACATAGTCCACCACCTCTCATTTCATATTACTCCACCAGAAATTTGTTTTAGGTCTTTATATAACTTGTTTCCACCAGGGTGGACAGAATGTGGGGTGTTGTATCCCTCATCTAGGATTTTCCTTTTGAGTTCCTCTATGGCGGGAACGCATAGCCGATTTTGGAACCTTAGCGTCCCATCTCCGTGAATCACGAAACCAGGTGCCTTTCCTGCTGACACCTCTATCTTGATCCCGTCAACCTGTGGGTCCGTGTTATGAGCGGCTCTAATTTCCTCAATGAGAGTAGATTGTACCTCCATAGTATATAGTATAGATCTGGTTTCCCTTGTCACCATGTTAAGCTCCAGTTTCTTAAAATTCTCATACAAATCCCAACGTAGTGCCAACAAGCTATTGAGATTTGGGTATGGCCTACAACTCAATGCATCCGCTCCTATATTTTCCTTTCCGGGGTGATATTGAAAGTTTATATCATAGTCCTTAAGGAATTCCAACCACCTCGTCTGCCTCAGGTTCAGGTCCTTTTGTGAGAACAAATATTTCAAACTCTGGTGACCAATGATGATCTCGCAGTGCACCCCATACAAGTAGTGTCTCCAAATTTTCAGCACGAACACTACAACTGCTAGCTCCAAGTCATGAGTCGGGTAGCTTCGCTTATGAGTCTTTAGTTGTCGTTAGGCATAGGCTATAACACGGTCATCCTACATCAGCACACACCCCAATCCATTTTTGGACGCATCACTATACACCACGAAGTCGTTGTCGTTGGTGGGTTAGGTGAATACAGGCGCACTAGTTAACCTCTTCTTAAGTTCTTGGAAGGCTTCCTCGCACCGATCTGTCCACTCATACTGGGTAACCTTCCATGTCAAACTAGTGAGGGGAGTGGCGATCTTTGAGAAGTTCTGAGTGAACCTACGATAGTACCTTGCCAAGCCTAAGAAGCTTCTCACCTCCATCGAATTCTTAGGTCTTGACCACTTTGTTATAGCCTCTATCTTCTGGGGATCCATAAATACTCCCTCATTAGACACTATATGCCCCAAAAATGCCATATGACCCAACCAAAACTCGTACTTTTTCAGCTTTGCATACAACTCATTCTCCCTTAGCACTTCTAGGACAATCCTCAAATGGTGGGTATGTTCTTATGGGGTCCTTGCATAAATCAATATGCCATCTATAAATACACTACAAACTAATCCAGGTAAGGTTTGAAGACCCTATTCATAAGATCCATAAATGCAACTGGGGTGTTTGTAAGCCTAAAAGGCATCATTACAAACTCATAATGCCCATATTGGGTACGGAAAGCAGTCTTGCGTATGTCCTCTTCCTTGATCCAAACTTGGTGACACCCCAAACGAAGGTCTATCTTAGAGAAGGTCCCTGCACCCCTGAATTAGTCAAAAAGATCGTCTATCCTGGACAAAGGGTAACGGTTCTTGACCGTTATTTTGTTTAACTCTCTATAATCTATGCATGATGTTAGGGTTCCATCCTTCTTTTTCACGAATAATACCGGGGCTCCCCATGGGACGTACTGGGTCAGATATAACCCTTTTCTAATAGCTCATCAAGTTGTATCTTTAACTCCTTAAGTTCTGCTGGTGTCATCTGATACGATGCTTTACAGATAAGGGTTTCCTCTGGTATTAAATCAATGCAAAATTTCACCTCCCTAAGGGGTGGCATGCCAGGGATCTCCTCCGAAACGTATCTGAAAATTCTCGAACCATGGGAATGTCCTGGAGGGATGGCTCAGTAGTCTTGGTTTCTACTACATCGCATAGGAATCCTTCGCATCCTCATCCTAGCAGCTTGTGGACTTTCATGGCGGTGATAAGTTTCACTCCACCCTTTGAGACCTTCCCTTTGTGAACTATTTTATCTCTGTTGGCCCCATAGGGTGATTCTTTGTTTTGAACAATTGTTTTAAGCCTGATACTTCGCTAACCAGTTGTAATGCCCCGACCCCTCTCGGTCGCGGGTCTTACCAATAACGGCTTTAAGGATCATCGACTGGCCCCACAAATCACCATAAGCCTTTCCGGCGTGCTTCGTCCTCGCTCACACGCTGCCTAGGAAACTTCACAGGAGATCACTCATCCCAAGATTGCTCCTCAGCAAGCACGCTTAACTGTAAAGTTCTTAAGGGTGGGCTCCCCGAAAAGAAAGGTGCACCTTTGGTGATATAAGTAGTCACTTCGATCCTTTTGAAACCACACTCGGGGTGTTACAATCACCCCCACTTGAAGCGCACAACGCCCTCGTTGTGCCTTGCTATCCGACCGACTTACGGGTCCTCTTGACTGGCGGTCCACACCCAGTATCTTTTCCCCACTAGGTGACTGCCCATGGGCTCTCCATCCACTAGCGCAGCTCACGGTCGCGGGTCAGCTCTGATACCATCTGTAAGGCCCCAACCCCTTTAGTTCGCGGGTCTTACCAATAACGGCTTCAAGGATCGTCGACTGGCCCCACAAATTACCATAAGCCTTTCCGGGGTACTCCGTCCTCGCTCACACGCTGCCTAGGAAACTTCCCAGGAGGTCACCCATCCCAAGATTGCTCCCCAGCAAGCACGCTTAACTGTAAAGTTCTTAAGGGTGGGCTCCTCGAAAAGAAAAGTGCACCTTTGGTGATATAAGTAGTCACTTCGATCCTTTTGAAACCACACTCGGGTGTTACACCAGTTCATCCCCAAAATGACACTGAAATCAGTCAACTCAAACTTATACAGGTCCAGCAAAAACTCGTGTTCATACATTTGAATGGGGCAGCCCTCATCCAGTTCATCGCATTTTACGGTCTTCCGATCAAGTAGAGTCACACACAGTAGACGGGGTCGATGGGTTGGAACTAGCCCTAGTGTCTCAACTAGCTTGATAGAAATAAAGAAATGCGTAGCACCAGAATCAAACAAGACATCTATCGGTTGAGCTTGGAATAAGCCGAGTTTAGTTACTTCCCTAATAGTTCGCAATACGCGTGCTACCATAGTTTAGTAAGGTATCTTATGCCACATTATTATACACAACAAGCATGCAGTTTTGTTCACAGTTGTATTCACTTGCCACGCTCATGTGGCCCAGTCTCATCTTCACATGCCCTATACACATCTCATTAACAATAACGACATTCACATATTAATGCATTTATAACGTAAATTCACAATTCTCAGCCAATCATAACAAATAATTGTGTCCAAGTAACTCAATAAAGTTTTCAATGCATAGATTTGAAATAGTAATTATTCCACACCAATACTATTACTACATAAGTAGTTTAACAAAACTTCCTAATTCACACTTGGTAGCAAAAGGAAAGATAAAATAAACCATACAGTCTTTAAAAGCAAAAGATCCCAACTTCCAGCAAACTTCTAGCATCTATTGCTCAATGGCATCAATTGGCAGGTACCACGACATATCCTACCACACCTTCCCTGCTTCCAGCAAATAACTTCAGGTTTGAGTTCTCCCTCAACTAAGTCCTCTTCTAGGTCTTCGTCTACTAGATGCTCTTCCTCGGGGACCTCTTGTAATGACTCTTCCTCAGGGTTCTCTTATGGGTTTTCCTCTTCTATAGGGTCTTCCTTAAGATCATCCTCATCCAAGGGTCCTTCCTTAGGGTCCTCTTCTAGGTCTTTCCTTTCCATAGGGTCTTTGTTAAGGCCACCCTCATCTAAGGGTTCCTCTCTAGGGCATCCTTGCTCAATAGGTTCCTCTCCCAGTTCCTCCTCCCCATCCACAAGCTTGTTTCCCCCTATAGACTCTTCCTCTTCAGTATCTTCCCCTGTTGAGGATGATAGGGTCTCATCCTCAGTATCAGGGGTAGAAGGTTGATCATAGGGGCTCATATCTATTAGATTGTCCACTAGCCCTACTAGCTTCATTCCCATAGGTTCCCAGTCACACAAGCAACACCTATTGTAGAAACTGAATAATCTAGTCTTAGGGTGAAGCTCATTAATCCTGTAATGCCATACTTGGCCACCCAAGAGGGTCAGGAGAAAGAACAGGACTTGATTACTCTCAAACCTCAAGCAGTCATTTGGTATCTCCTCTAGTCTCCCATGTATAAAAGCCTAAATCCATTCTAAGTGGCTACCTAGACTAACCCCGGGTTTCTTTTCATCATCCGATAGTGACAACGACAACTCATGCAACCACAATGACAGGTCCCATTCATCCTAAACATTAACAAGTCCAAGTCAGAGATGTGTTCACAAGTAGATAAGTGCATACAGAGATGCCCCTTTTCCCTGTCCTACTCTCACGCTCCATGCAATCCTTAGGTCTATAGGTCTTTAATTTTTATTCCTGATTATAATATTTTAAGCGAGTCTTCAGATCTGTCAACCTGTGCTTTGATACCACTTTATAACACACTGACTTTCTAATCCCTTTTTATTTATTAACATTAACCTATGCGGCAGCGGAAAACCTAAGTGGGGTGTTACCGTCGTATTTTCTTCTTGGAAATATCAGACTGAGTATCAACCAAAACATTAATGCAAGTTTATTCTCAAATCATAGTATAAGTTCGAGCCCTAAAGACAATTATAACAATGTCCAACTAAGTAATAATCTCTAAACAAATTTAATCTGAAACTAATTCTTTTCAACTAAATCGTGGATAATGGGGCCTTGCTCTAATTCAGGTTCCCATCCCCATGCTCATGCAGTTCACCTGAAAATAAAACATTTAAAAAAATGAGATAAACTCAATAACAACCACCCCTAATAATCAAAACATGCCTACAAATTCATTTCAAACCATTTTAGGGGTAGGGGACAAACGCGAGCAGTTCAAAGTTCTTATCCATTCTCAACATGAACTTATAATAATCCAAGTCCCACTTATTCAATTTCAGGTCAACAAGGGTGAGCGACCCCACTGGGTCTCATGGCCTGTGCTTAGGTTTAACGCAACCGCTTAATCATATCCTGGTCTACCGTCAATTTGGGCAGTTACCGCTAACCTAGCCCACGGCCATCGACAAGGTGGCACATGGCTACCCACATGCATGCACTTTTTACCCAAGGAAGGCTAATCGCCTTCAACAACACAGGAGTATAACTCCTCAACCTCACCCATTCATTTAGTTGCTTATACATTCACTGCTAACATTGATCTTTAAACAGAATATAGCCCAACCTGACCCATTCTGATCCAAAAATATTTCATCATTATTTTTGCAACGAAATCATTCCAATAAGCTCATGCAATCACTGGTTGAACAATCATTTCAATATAAATTATAGTAAAATCTCATCACACATTTACCCGGGAAAAATCCCCCGAACATCAGTTCAAACACATTCAAACACCTTTCAAACACGTGCAAAGTACATGTTTCCAAGGAAACTTCGAGGGGCTTAGGCATGATTGTTACCTACTAGAATACGCCGCCTAAACTTGAGCTCAGAATGCTAGTTTGACCTAAAAACAATTACCCACAAAGCCAATCTTAGCAGGACTCTCTATAATCCCATTAGACACAAATAATTTTCCTAAGCTTATCCTTACACCTGACAACCAAATACAACCATCAAATAAATTTTTAGGAAGTTATAAATATTAAAAACTCCACACATATTACTACCTCTCACTGCCCAGTTTATTTCCAGATTTTTCCCCCAAATTTTTGGGGCCATAACTTTCACTCCCGATGTTGAACTTTTACGATTAAGCCCATTTGGGAAAGACAAGCCGTGAACTATAACTTGTCTTCTATGACCCCTGATAGAATTCGAGCGTAACTAGTTCGAATATCAACAATTTCCTAAACTATCACAATTACAGAAAGTTTTGCGTAGTCTCGGTATTTCAACCATAACTTTCTCATCTTAATGCCGATTCATGAAATTAAAAATTTCCAATCACAAGACACACACATCTACCTTTCCTAATTTTTTCATAATTTTTGAAGACCCCAACAATTACCAGTAAATTCGTAAGTCAGCCACAGTTCTGGGTGTATAGAACAGTGTTTGCACTATAATCCTTAGGCTCATTTTCAATAAATTTCAATTTGAATCCCTTCCCTAACATGCATACGACGCCTTCATCTGAAATTTCGCTATCCCTAATCGTCAAACAATCCAAGTCACAGAGAAAGGGTGAGTCTTTTACCTCGAAAGGGTGAGTCTTTTACCTCGAAAAGATTCGTAAAAGAAGGAGAGAACTTTAGATTGTGTTACTCCACCAACCACGTGCTCCACTCCGGGATTTCTAGCATAGCGAGTAATAAAATCAAATTCAAGTGTCAAAATATGGAGTTTTTGTCAAGAATTTCAATGAACCGCTAGCATACTTGCTAGAATTTTAAGAAGTTTCACACTTACTGAGCCAAAGTGAGAGGGTGGAAGAGAGGGAAGAGGGCGGCGGCGCGGCACTAGGGCGGTTGATGTATATTTTTAAGGGTATCATTTTCATTCTTTCAACTCAACTTCATGGGAGGTAAGCTCCATACAAATTCATGCATGGCAAGGCCCTTCTTTGGTTCCACTTTTCAAATTTCATGACAAAAGACACTTTATGGAGTTTTATTTGAACTTCAAAGTGCCTTATCCAAAGGGGTTTTCCAAATAGGGATTAAGAGTACCTTACATTTCAATAATGGAGACCATCATGCCCAAAACCCTAATGCCTCTGGAGAAGTCAAGGAAGGTTAGAAGAAGGCCAAGGAGGCCAAGGAGATTGCAACCATGGTCCGGAATGCCTTAAATCACAGCCCCCTTTCATGCCCAGTTCGACCAAACACATGTCTGGTTTTGTGCATATGTTGCAGCAAGAAGAGGTGGGTAATTTTCATGTGGACCTTCATTTTCCTCAAGCTTAAGGAGTCATCTTTACAATAAGACTAGCCTTGCTTCATTTGGAGTTCATTTGGTTGGTCAAGTTCAGCCCACAAGCACACGGTATCCTGGCGCAGGACAGTTTGGACAGCCTTCACTATTTGGGCTCTCTTTTATATACATCATTTGGTATCAGAGCATGAATCCAGTCCCATTCAACCTTCCCAAACCCCCAAACCACAAAAAGCCTTACAAAAGAACCTCTTACTCACCTCTCTTTTACCAACCGAGTCTAACCCTAGTTTTTACCCTCCCCTTACCCTCTTTTATCGACCCCATGCTCATACTGCTCCTCAAAAGATGCCTTATGACTTTTTCCCTCAAAGAACCCCACTTCATGAAATTGACCTCTTTTATGAGAAGAAAGAAAACCCTTCGAGTTTGAGGACAAACTCCAAACAACCCGGGGAGAATAATGTATATATTCAAGGGGTTCATTTTCATTTCTCAAACTCTACTTCAAGGAAGGTAAAAGTCTAACAAGATCATGCCTGGAAATGTTCACTTCTGGTTCCATTGTATGAATTCCATGATACAAGACAGTTTAAGGAGTTTATGTTGAACTTCAAAGTGCCTTTTTTAAAAGGGATTTCCAAATGGGGATTAAGAGCATCATGCACCATGCCCATAAATCCTACTACTGTTATTGAGCTCAAGGAAGGTCAAGAGAAGCTTAAGGAGGCCAAGTAGAGAGCCCTCACATGCAAGAAAGCCGTGGAGATCCCTAATAAGCTAGCACCTAGCTCATCCGCATATACCCCCGGTTTTGTCATGCTTTGCAGCAAAATGTAATGAGCCAAATTGCTGATGGTCCTTACATTAATCAAGCTTAAATAATAAGCTTTCCAACAAGACCAACCACGTTTTATTTGGAGTTCATTTGGTTGGTCAACCTCAGCCCACAAAATCGGATATCAAACTGCAGGCTAGTTTTGGGCAGTCTCCACTCTTTGACCCATAAATTTTGAACGGATGATCCAAATACTATGAAACTACCTTTCCCTGGAAACTAGACATCCTAAGCTTTCCAATGAATCAAGAATCATCGAATTTGGATTAGTAACCAGAGAGATATGCCTGTTTGAAGTTGGGTCAGCTGCTGATGTGAAAACGTTAAATGCAAAACGCGTGAACAATGTGAATGCTCCCCATTTCGGCTCTTGCTGCTTTATGCCTCTTCCAAAGTCGTGTCTCCCCTCCTCTTGCAAGGCCAAAACATGTGGGAATTGTAGATTCATGCATTACCCTCGCTGCTACACTCATTTCACACCAACAACATCAAGGGACACACCTCTTTGGCTTTGATTCATCCGTATGCAGCATCCCTTGTATTCACTCGCTTTCTTCACACCTTTTCATTTGTTTTCCTATGTCTTTTCATTGTGTAAGGCCTCTACTATATAAGGGCCATAGTTTAGAGTCATTTCGCGAAAAAAATTATTCATCAACTTTCGGATTAGGGAATATAAATTCAGCATTTGAGTGGATTCTCATTTGTGTGTTCAAAACCTGGTTCTATATCTTGAGTGTTGGCAATCTCAAGTGGTGTTCTAGGTCCCTTATTCTCATCTAGGTGGTGATTAACTTTTGTATCCTAGATTGGTTTAAGGGATTGCCCAAGGTTTGGATTGAGTGGATACATTGGATTATCTCAAAGTCAAGTCGTGAACTACCCTTTTTACTTTCTTTGTTTTCTCAATCACAAAAACCACAAAAATACTTAACTTGGTCATTTGGACTCTCTTTTATATACATCAGTGGTGGATAGGGCGAGAGAGAGAGAGAGAGAGAGAGAGAGAGAGAGAGACAGAGAGGCATGGGGGAGAGAGTGAGGAGAGCAAGACAGAGGGAAAAAAATAAAACATTAGGGTTTCACTCTTCCCCTCGTTACTTTCTCATGCATATATATATATATATATATATATATATATCTATAATTTTATTTAATATATATAATATATTATATATAATAATATATATATATATCAACGTATGTATGCATGTTATGTAGTATATGTTTGTATATATGTATAATACATCTAACATATATATATATATTTTCTATATAGTGATATTAATATCATCTACATATTATATATATATTATAATTGTATGTAATGTACATCTGTATGTATATATATATATATATGTGTGTGTGTGTGTGTGTGTGTGTGTGTGTGTGTACGTATATATTAATATATCTATATATATATATATGTATGTATATATATATGTGTGTGTGTGTGTGTGTGTGTGTGTGTGTGTGTGTGTGTATACATACATACATATATACACC
>JAKOGI010004384.1:0-27528 GCA_029747015.1 Carnegiea gigantea
AAGAGTGCGTTACGGACGGTGGCTCGACCGCCTTCATCGCCCCGTGCGAGCATTGGGTTTCGTCCGTGTGTTGCAGTAAAAAGGGGCCTCTAATGTGGTTTTCAGTGCCAGGCGGCGTCCGTGAAGGAATTCCGGTAATTTCGATTGAACAACGACGGAAGGCCTGATTTGGAAGCTTTTTCCTCGTCCCGGTCAGGTCCCATCCGACGGCCGCAGCAAATGAAACGAGAAAGACCGGTGCTTTTAAGAAAGAAAAAAATAACGAAAAAGGGGTGCAACACGAGGATTTCCCAGGGGGTCACCCATCCTAGTACTACTCTCGCCCAAGCACGCTTAATTGCGCATTTCTGATGGGATCCGGTGCATTAGCGCTGGGATGATCTCACCCATTGGATTCTTGCGGAACAAATGTTTCATTGAGGGTGAGCGGCCGTTGAGTTGTGCATACAGCACGCCAGCTCCAAAGAGATCGCAAGTTCGTAACTGGCAGCTCGGAAGCGGCGAGCTAAGAGTGCGGTACGGACGGTAGCTCGACCCCCCTCATCGCCCCGTGCATGCATGGGGTTTCGTCGGTAATTTTCAAGTGAACATCGGCGGAAGGCCTGACTTGGAACGCTTTTTTCCCTCGGCTCTGTTCAGTTCTCATCCGACGGCCGCAAGCAGATGAAACGAGAAAGGATCGGCGCTTTTAAGGAAGAAAAACAACAAACGAAAGGGGGTGTCAAACACGAGGACTTCCCAGGAGGTCACCCATCCTAGCACTACTCTCGCCCAGCAACGCTAACTACTTGCGCAGCTCTGATAGGATCCGGTGCATTAATGCTGGGATGATCGCACCCATTAGAATGTGGCGGAACAAATCTTTTATAGAGTGCACGCGGCTGCCGAGTCGCTTATACATGGCACCAAATCTAAAGAGTTCGCAGGTTCGTAACTGACAGCTCGGAAGCGGCGAGCTAAGAGTTCGTTACGGACGGTAGCTCGACCGCCTTCATTGCCCCGTGCGAGCACGGGGGTTCGTCCGTGTGTTGCAGTAAAAAGGGGCCTCTAATGTGGTTTTCAGTGCCAGGCGGCGTCCGTAAAGGAATTTCGGTAATTTCGATTGAACAAGGACGGAAGGCCTGATTTGGAAGCTTTTTCCTCGTCCTGGTCAGTTCCCATCCGACGGCCGCAGCAAATGAAACGAGAATGATCAGTGCCAGGAGGCGTCCGTGGAGGAATTTCGGTAATTTCGAGTGAACAAGGGCGGAAGGCCAGATTTGAAAGCTTTTTCCTCGTCCCGGTCAGTTCCCATCCGACGGCCGCAGCAAATGAAACGAGAAAGACCGGTGCTTTTAAGAAAGAAAAAAATAACGACAAAGGGGTGCAACACGAGGACTTCCCAGGGGGTCACCCATCCTAGTACTACTCTCGCCCAAGCACGCTTAATTGCGCATTTCTGATGGGATGCGGTGCATTAGTGCTGGGATGATTGCACCCAGTGGATTCTTGCTGAACAAATGTTTCATTGAGGGTGCGCGGCCGTTGAGTTGTGCATGCAGCACGCCAGCTCCAAAGAGATCGCAAGTTCGTAACTGGCAGCTCGGAAGCGGCGAGCTAAGACTGCGTTACGGACGGTAGCTCGACCACCCTCATCGCCCCGTGCATGCTTGGGATTTCGTCCGTGTGTTGTATTAAAAAACGACCTCTGATGTGGTTTTCAGGGCCTTGGACGCGTCCGTAGGGGCATTTCGGTAATTTCAAGTGCACATGGTATGTAAGAGGTGGGGCGGAGGAAGACGACAGGGAGAGGGATACGAGGAAAAAAAAAGGCCTGCCTTGGATGCTTTTTCCTCGTCCTGGTCAGTTCTCATCCGACGGCCGCAGCAGATGAAACGAGAAAGATAGGCGCTTTTAAGGAAGAAAAAAACAACGAAAAGGGGGTGCAACACGAGGACTTCCCAGGATGTCACCCATCCTAGTACTACTCTCGCCCAAGCACGCTTAACTGCGCAGTTCTGATGGGATCCGGTGCATTAATGCTGGGATGATGGCACCCATTAGAATCTGGCGGAACAAATCTTTTATAGAGTGCACGCCGCTGCCGAGTCGCCCATACATCGCGCCAAATCTAAAGAGTTCGCAAGTTCGTAACTGACAGCTCGGAAGCGACGAGCTAAGAGTTCGTTACGGACGGTAGCTCGACCGCCTTCATCGCCCCGTGCGAGCATTGGGTTTCGTCCGTGTGTTGCAGTAAAAGGGGGCCTCTAATGTGGTTTTCAGTGCCAGGCAGCGTCCGTAAAGGAATTTCGGTAATTTCGATTGAACAAGGACGGAATGCCTGATTTGGAAGGTTTTTCCTCGTCCTGGTCAGTCCTCATCCGGCGGCCGCAGCAAATGAAACGAGAAAGATCGGTGGTCTTAAGAAAGGAAAAACAACGAAAAAGGGGTGCAACACGAGGACTTCCCAGGAGGTCACCCATCCTAGCACTACTCCCGCCCAAGCACGCTTAACTGCGGAGTTCTGATGGGATCCGGTGCATCAGTGCTGGTATGATCGCACCCATCGAAATCTGGCGAAACAAGTCTTTTATAGAGTGTACGCGGCTGCCGAGTCGCTCATAGATCGCGCCAAATCTAAAGAGTTCGCAAGTTCGTAACTGCCAGTTCGGAAGCGGCGAGCTAAGAGTGCGTTACGGACGGTAGCTCGACCGCCTTCATCGCCCCGTGCGAGCGTTGGGTTTCGTCCGTGTGTTGCAGTAAAAAGGGGCCTCTAAAGTGGTTTTCGGTGCCAGGAGACGTCCTTGGAGGAATTTCGGTAATTTCGAGTGAACAAGGGCGGAAGGCCTGATTTGAAGGCTTTTTCCTCGCCCCGGTCAGTTCCCATCCGACGGCCGCAGCAAACGAAACGAGAAAGACCGGTGCTTTTAAGAAAGAAAAAATTAACGAAAAAGGGGTGCAACACGAGGACTTCCCAGGGGGTCACCCATCCTAGTAGTACTCTCGCCCAAGCACGCTTAATTGCGCATTTCTGATTGGATCCGGTGCATTAGTGCTGGGATGATCGCACCCATTGGATTCTTGCGGAACAAATGTTTCATTGAGGGTGAGCGGCCGTTGAGTTGTGCATGCAGCACGCCAGCTCCAAAGAGATCGCGAGTTCGTAACTGGCAGCTCGGAAGCGGCGATCTAAGAGTGCGTTACGGCGGTAGCTCGACCACCCTCATCGCCCCGTGCATGCATGGGGTTTCGTCCGTGTGTTGTATTAAAAAACAACCTCTGATGTGGTTTTCAGGGCCTGGACGCGTCCGTAGGGGAATTTCGGTAAGTTCAAGTGAACATGGGCGGAAGGGCTGACTTGGATGCTTTTTCCTCGTCCTGGTCAGTCCTCATCCGTCGGCCGCAGCAAATGAAACGAGAAAGATCGGTGGTTTTGAGAATGAAAAAACGACGACAAATGGGTGCAACACGAGGACCTCCCAGAGGTCACCCATCCCAGTACTACTCTCGCCCAAGCACGCTTAACTGCAGAGCTCTGATGGGATCCGGTGCATTAGTGCTGGTATGATCGCACCCATCGAATTCTTGCGGAACAAATGTTTCATTGAGGGTACGCGACCGCTGAGTTGCGCATAGAGCACGCCGGCTCCAAAGAGGTCGCAAGTTCGTAACTGACAATTCGGAAGAGGCAAGCTAAGCGTGCGTTACGGACGGTAGCTCGACCACCTTCATCGCCCCATGCATGCATGGGGTTTCGTCCGTGCGTTGCAGTAAAAAGGGGCCTATGATGTGTTTTTCACGGCACGAGGCGTCCGTAGGGGAATTTCGGTAATTTCGACTGAACATAGGCGGATGGCCTGATTTGGATGCTTTTTCCACGTCCTGGTCAGTTCTTATCCGCTGGCCGCAGCAAATGAAACGAGAACGATCGGCGCTTCTAAGAAAGAAAAAAACAACGAAAAAGGGGTGCAACACGAGGACTTCCCAGGAGGTCACCCATCCTAGTACTACTCTCGCCCAAACACGCTTAACTGCGGAGTTCTGATGGGATCCGGTGCATTAGTGCTGGTATGATCGCACCCATTGGATTCTTGCGGAACAAATGTTTCATTGAGCCCACGCGGCTGCCGAGTCGCGCATGCAGCGCCCCAAATCTAAAGAGGTCGCAAGTTCGTAACTGACAGCTCGGAAGCGGCGAGCTAAGAGTGCGTTACGGACGGTAGCTCGACCGCCTTCATCGCCCCGTGCGAGCATTGGGTTTCGTCCATGTGTTGCAGTAAAATGGGGTCTCTAATGTGGTTTTCAGTGCCAGGAGGCGTCCGTGGAGGAATTTCGGTGATTTCGAGTGAACAAGGGCGGAAGGCTTGATTTGAAAGCTTTTTCCTCGTCCCGGTCAGTTCCCATCCGACGGCCGCAGCAAATGAAACGAGAAAGACCGGTGCTTTTAAGAAAGAGAAAAATAACGAAAAAGGGGTGCAACACGAGGACTTCCCAGGGGGTCACCCATCCTAGTACTACTCTCGCACAAGCACGCTTAAATGCGCATTTCTGATGGGATTCGGTGCATTAGTGCTGGGATGATCGCACCCATTGGATTCTTGCGGAACAAATGTTTCTTTGAGGGTGAGCGGCCGTTGAGTTGTGCATACAGCACGCCAGCTCCAAAGAGATCGCAAGTTCGTAACTGGCAGCTCGGAAGCGGCGAGCTCAGAGTGCGTTACGGACGGTAGCTCGACCACCCTCATCGCCCCGTGCATGCATGGGGTTTCGTCCGTGTGTTGTATTAAAAAAACGACCTCTGATGTGGTTTTCAGGGCCTGGACGCGTCCGTAGGGGAATTTCGGTAATTTCAAGTGAACATGGGCGGAAGGCCTGACTTGGATGCTTTTTCCTCGTCCTGGTGAGCTCTCATCCGACGGCCGCAGCAGATGAAACGAGAAAGATCGGCGCTTTTAAGGAAAAAAAAACAACGAAAAGGGGGTGCAACATGAGGACTTCCCAGGAGGTCACCCATCCCAGTACTACTGTCGCCCAAGCACGCTTAACTGCAGAGTTATGATGGGATCCGATGCATTAGTGCTGGTATAAGCGCACCCATCGAATTCTTGCGGAACAAATGTTTCATTGAGGGTACGCGGCCGCTGAGTTGCGCATAGAGCACGCCAGCTCCAAAGAGGTCGCAAGTTCGTAACTGACAACTCGGAAGAGGCCAGCTAAGCGTGCGTTACGGACGGTAGCTCGACCGCCTTCATCGCTCCGTGCATGCATGGGGTTTCGCCTGTGCGTTGCAGTGAAAAGGGGCCTCTGATGTGTTTCTCAGGGCCAGAGGCGTCCGTAGGGGAATTTCGGTAATTTCGACTGAACATAGGCGGATGGCCTGATTTGGATGCTTTTTCCACGTCCTGGTCAGTTCTCATCCGCTGGCCGCAGCAAATGAAACGAGAAAGATCGGCGCTTCTAAGAAAGAAAAAAACAACGAAAAAGGGGTGCAGCATGAGGACTTCCCAGGAGGTCACCCATCCTAGCACTACTCTCACCCAAGCACGCTTAACTGCGGTGTTCTGATGGGATCCGGTGCATCAGTGCTCGTATGATCGCACCCATCAGAATCTGGCAGAACAAGTCTTTCATAGAGTGTACGCGGCTGCCGAGTCGCTCATAGATCGCGCCAAATCTAAAGAGTTCGCAAGTTCGTAACTAACAGCTCGAAAGCGGCGAGCTAAGGGTGCGTTACAGACGGTAGCTCGACCGCCTTCATCGCCCCGTGCGAGCATTGGGTTTCGTCCGTATGTTGCAGTAAAAAGGGGCCTCTAATGTGGTTTTCAGTGCCAGGAGGCGTCGGTGGAGGAATTTCGGTAATTTCGAGTGAACAAGGGCGGAAGGCCTGATTTGAAAGCTTTTTCCTCGTCCCGATCAGTTCCCATCCGACGGCCGCAGCAAATGAAACGAGAAAGACCGGTGCTTTTAAGAAAGAAAAAAATAACGAACAAGGGGTGCAACACGAAGGACTTCCCAGGGGGGTCACCCATCCTAGTACTCTCTCGCCCAAAGCACGCTTAATTGCGCATTTTCTGTGGATCCGTGCTCATTAGTGCTGGGTTGAAATCAGCCCCATTAGAACTTGGCGGAACAAATCTTTTATAGAGTGCACGCGGCTGCCGAGTCGCTCATACATCGCGCCAAATCTAAAGAGTTCGCAAGTTCGTAACTGACAGCTCGGAAGCGACGAGCTAAGAGTTCGTTACGGACGGTAGCTCGACCGCCTTCATCGCCCCGTGCGAGCATTGGACTTCGTCCGTGTGTTGCAGTAAAAAGGGGCCTCTAATGTGGTTTTTAGTGCCAGGCGGCGTCCGTAAAGAAATTTCGGTAATGTCGATTGAACAAGGACGGAAGGCCTGATTTGGAAGCTTTTTCCTCGTCCTGGTCAGTCCTCATCCGGCGGCCGCAGCAAATGAAACGAGAAAGATCGGTGGTTTTGAGAATGAAAAAACAACGACAAATGGGTGCAACACGAGGACCTCCCAGGAGGTCACCCATCCCAGTACTACTCTCGCCCAAGCACGCTTAACTGCAGAGCTCTGATGGGATCCGGTGCATTAGTGCTGGTATGATCGCACCCATCGAATTCTTGCGGAACAAATGTTTCATTGAGGGGTACGCGGCCGTGAGTTGCGCATAGAAGACGCCGGCTCCAAGAGTCGCAGTTACAGTACTGACATTCGGAAGCGGCGAGCTAAGAGTGCTTTACGGACGGTAGCTCGACCACCCTCATCGCCCCGTGCATGCCTGGGGTTTCGTCCGTGTGTTGTATTAAAAAACGACCTCTGATGTGGTTTTCAGGGCCTGGACGAGTCCGTAGGGGAATTTCGGTAATTTCAAGTGAACATGGGCGGAAGGCCTGACTTGGATGCTTTTTCCTCGTCCTGGTCAGTTCTCATCCGACGGCCACAGCAAATGAAACGAGAAGGATCGGTGCTTTTAAGAAAGTAAAAAGCAACGAAAAAGGGGTGCAACACGAGGACTTCCCAGGAGGTCACCCATCCTAGCACTACTCTCGCCCAAGCACGCTTAACTACGGAGTTCTTATGGAATGCGGTGCATCAGTGCTGGTATGATCGCACCCATCGAAATCTGGCGGAACAAGTCTTTTATAGAGTGTACGCGGCTGCCGAGTCGCTCATAGATCGCGCCAAATCTAAAGAGTTCGCAAGTTCGTAACTGACAGCTAGGAAGCGGTGAGCTAAGAGTGCGTTACGGACGGTAGCTCGACCGCCTTCATCGCCCCGTGCGAGCATTGGGTTTCGTCCGTGTGTTGCAGTAAAAAGGGGCCTCTAATGTGGTTTTCAGTGCCAAGAGGCGTCCGTGGAGGATTTCGGTAATTTCGAGTGAACAAGAGCGGAAGGCCTGATTTGAAAGCTTTTTCCTCGTCCCGATCAGTTCCCATCCGACGGCCGCAGCAAATGCAATTGAGCAAGACCGGTGCTTTTTAGGGGAACGAAAAAAATAACGAAAGGGGTGCAACACGAGGACTTTTCCCAGGGGGGTCACCCATCCTAGTACTATCTCACCTAAGCACGCTTCATTGCGCATTCTTATGGGATTCCGTGCATAGTGCTGGTATGATCGCACCCATCGAATTCTTGCGGAACAATGTTTCATTGAGGGTACGCGGCCGCTGAGTTGGCGCATAGAGCAACGCGGCTCCAAAGAGGTCGCAAGTTCTACCTGACAATTCAGGGGTGGGAAGAGGCGAGCTAAGCGTGCGTTACGGACGGGAGCTCGACCACCTTCATCGCCCCGTGCTTGCATGGGGTTTCGTCCGTGCGTTTCAGCAAAAAGGGGCCTCTGATGTGTTTTTCAGGGCCACGAGGCGTCCGTAGGGGAATTTCGGTAATTTCGACTGAACATAGGCGGATGGCCTGATTTGGATGTTTTTTCCACGTCCTGGTCCCAGTTCTTATCCGCTGGCCGCAGCACAATGATACGAGAAAGATCGGCGCTTCTAAGAATGACAAAAAAACAACGAAAACGGGGTTCAACACGCGGACTTCCCAGGAGGTCACCCATCCTAGCACTAATCCTCGCCCCCAAACACGCTTAACTTGCGAGTTCTGATGGGATCGCGGTGCATCAGTGCTGGTATGATCGCACCCGGGTCGGAAATCCTGTCGGCACAAGTCTTTTAATAGCGTGTACGACGCGGCTTGCCCGAGTCGCTCTAGATCGCGCCAATCTAAAGAGTTCGCAAGTTCGTAACTACAGCTTGGAAGCGGGGAGCTAAGAGTGCGTTACGGACGGTAGCTCGACGGCCTTCATAGCCCCGTGCGAGCATTGGGTTTTGTTCGTGTGTTGCAGTAAAAAGGGGCCTCTAATGTGGTTTTCAGTGACAGGAGGCGTCCGTGGAGGAATTTCGGTGATTTCGAGTGAACAAGGGCGGAAGGCCTGAATTGAAAGCTTTTTCCTCGTCCCGGTCAGTTCCCATCCGACGGCCGCAGCGAATGAAATTAGCAAGACCGGTGCTTTTAGGAAAGAAAAAAATAACGAAAAAGGGGTGCAACACGAGGACTTCCCAGGGGGTCACCCATCCTAGTACTACTCTCACCTAAGCACGCTTAATTGCGCATTTCTTATGGGATCCGGTGCATTAGTGCTGGGATGAACGCACCCATTGGATTCTTGCGGAACAAATGTTTCATTGAGGGTGAGCGGCCGTTGAGTTGTGCATACAGCACGCCGGCTCCAAAGAGATCGCAAGTTCGTCACTGGCAGCTCGGAAGCGGCGAGCTAAGAGTGCGTTACGGACGGTAGCTCGACCACCCTCATCGCCCCGTGCATGCAAAGGGTTTCGTCCGTGTGTTGTCTTAAAAAACGACCTTTGATGTGGTTTTCAGGGCCTGGACGCGTCCGTAGGGGAATTTCGGTAATTTCAAGTGAACATGGGCGGAAGGCCTGACTTGGATGCTTTTTCCTCGTCCTGGTCCGTTCTCATCCGACGGCCGCAGCAGATGAAACGAGAAAGATCGGCGCTTTTAAGGGAGAAAAAAACAACGAAAAGGGGGTGCAACACGAGGACTTCCCAGGAGGTCACCCATCCTAGTACTACTCTCGCCCAGGCACGCTTAACTGCGCAGTTCTGAAGGGATCCGGTGCATTAATGCTGGGATGATCGCACCCATTAGAATGTGGCGGAACAAATCTTTTATGGAGTGAACGCGGCTGCCGAGTCGCTCATACATCGCGCCAAATCTAAAGAGCTCGCAAGTTCGTAACTGATAGCTCGGAAGCGGCGAGCTAAGAGTTCGTTACGGACGGTAGCTGGACCGCCTTCCTCGCCCCGTGCGAGCATTGGGTTTCGTCCGTGTGTTCCAGTAAAAAGGGGCCTCTAATGTGGTTTTCAGTGCCAGGCGGCGTCCGTAAAGGAATTTCGGTAATTTCGATTGAACAAGGACGGAAGGCCTGATTTGGAAGCTTTTTCCTCGTCCTGGTCAGTCCTCATACGGCGGCCGCAGCAAATGAAACGAGAAAGATCGGTGGTTTTGAGAAAGAAAAAACAACGAAAAAGGGGTGCAACACGAGGACTTCCCAGAAGGTCACCCATCCCAGTACTACTCTCGCCCAAGCACGCTTAACTGCGGAGTTCTGATGGGATCCGGTGCATTAGTGCTGGTATGAACGCACCCATTGGATTCTTGCGGAACAAATGTTTCATTGAGGGTACGCGGCCGCAGAGTCGCGCATAGATATCGCTCCGCCAAATCTAAAGGGTTCCGCAAGTCGTAACGGAGCTGCTCGGAAGCGGCGATCTAAGAGTGCGTTAACGGACGGTAGCTCGACCGCCTTCATAGCCCCGTGCGAGCGTTGGTTTCGTCCGTGTGTTGTAGAAGAAAAGGGCCTCTAATGTGGTTTTTCCAGTGCCCAGAGGCGCCGTGGAGGAATTTCGGTAATTTCGAGTGCACAGGGTGATGGCTGATTTGAAAAAGCTTTTTTCCTCGTCCCGGTCCCAGTTCCCCATCCGACCGTTCGCAGCAAATGAAACCGAGAAAGACCGGTGCTTTTAAGAAAGAAAAAATTAACGAAAAAGGGTGCATACACGAGGACTTCCCAGGGGTCAACCCCATCCTAGTAACTACTCTCCGCCCAAGCATGCTTACTGCGCAGTTCTGATGGGATCCGGTGCATTAGTGCTGGGATGATCGCACCCATTGGATTCTTGCGGAACAAACGTTTCATTGAGGGTGAGCGGCCGTTGCGTTGTGCATACAGCACGCCAGCTCCAAAGAGATCGCAAGTTCGTAACTGGCAGCTCGGAAGCGGCGAGCTAAGAGTGCGTTACGGACGGTAACTCGACCACCCTCATCGCCCCGTGCATGCAGGGGGTTTCGTCCGTGTGTTGTATTAAAAAACGACCTCTGATGTGGTTTTCAGGGCCTGGACGCGTCCGTAGGGGAATTTCGGTAATTTCAAGTGAACATGGGCGGAAGGTCTGACTTGGATGCTCTTTCCTCGTCCTGGTCAGTACTCATCCGACGGCCGCAGCAGATGAAACGAGAAGGATCGACGCTTTTAAGGAAGAAAAAAACAACGAAAAGGGGGTGCAACAGGAGGCCTTCCCAGGAGGTCACCCATCCTAGTACTACTCTCGCCCAAGCACGCTTAACTGCGCAGTTCTGATGGAATCCGGTGCATTAATGCTGGGATGATCGCACCCATCAGAATCTGGCGGAACAAATCTTTTATAGAGTGCACGCGGCTGCCGAGTCGCTCATACATCGCGCCAAATCTAAAGAGTTCACAAGTTCGTAACTGATAGCTCGGAAGCCGCGAGCTAAGAGTTCGTTACGGACGGTAGCTCCACCGCCTTCATCGCCCCATGCGAGAATTGGGTTTCGTCCGTGTGTTGCAGTAAAACGGGGCCTCTAATGCAGTTTTCAGTGCCAGGCAGCGTCCGTAAAGGAATTTCGGTAATTTCGATTGAACAAGGACGGAAGGCCTGATTTGGAAGCTTTTTCCTCTTCTTGGTCAGTCCTCATCCGGCGGCCGCAGCAAATGAAACGGGAAAGATCGGTGGTTTTGAGGAAGAAAAAACAACGAAAAATGGGTGCAACACGAGGACTCCCCAGGAGGTCACCCATCCCAGTACTACTCTCGCCCAAGCACGGCTTAACTGCGGAGTTCTGATGGGATCCGGTGCATTAGTGCTGGTATGATCGCACCCATCGAATTCTTGCGGAACAAATGTTTCATTGAGTGTACGCGGCCGCTGAGTTGCGCATAGAGAACGCCGGCTCCAAAGAGGTCGCAAATTCGTAACTGACAACTCGGAAGAGGCGAGCTACGCGTGCGTTGCGGACGGTAGCTCGACCGCCTTCATCGCCCCGTGCGAGCATTGGGTTTCGTCCGTGTGTTGCAGTAAAAAGGGGCCTCTAATGTGGTTTTCAGGGCCAGGAGGCATCCGTAGGGGAATTTCGGTAATTTCGAGTGAACAAGGGCGGAAGGCCTGATTGGTCTTGCCTTTTTCACGTCCTGGTCAGTTTCTATCCGCTGGCCACAGCAAATAAGACGAGAAAGATCGTCGCTTCTAAGAAAGAAAAAACCACGAAAAAGGGGTGGCAACACCGAGGACTTCCCAGGAGGTTCACCCATCCCAGTACTACTCTCGCCCAAGCACGCTTAACTGCGGAGTTCTGATGGGATCCGGTGCATCAGTGCTGGTATGATCGCCCCCATCGGAATCTGGCGGAACAAGTCTTTTATAGAGTGTACGCGGCTGCCGAGTCTCTCATAGATCGCGCCAAATCTAAAGAGTTCGCAAGTTCGTAACTGACAGCTCGGAAGCGGCGAGCTAAAAGTGCGTTACGGACGCTAGCTCGACCGCCTTCATCGCCCCGTGCGAGCATTGGGTTTCGTCCGTGTGTTGCTGTAAAAAGGGGCCTCTAATGTGGTTTTCAGTGCTAGGAGGCGTCCGTGGAGGAATTTCGGTAATTTCGAGTGAACAAGGGCGGAAGGCCTGATTTGAAAGCTTTTTCCTCGTCCCGGCCAGTTCCCATCCGACGGCCGCAGCAAATGAAACGAGAAAGACCGGCGCTTTTAAGAAAGAAAAAAATAACGAAAAAGGGGTGCAACACGAGGACTTCCCAGGGGGTCACCCATCCTAGTCCTACTCTCGCCCAAGCACGCTTAATTACGCATTTCTGATGGGATCCGGTGCATTAGTGCTGGGATGATCGCACCCATTGGATTCTTGCGGAACAAATGTTTCATTGAGGATGAGCGGCCGTTGAGTTGTGCATACAGCACGCCAGCTCCAAAGAGATCGCAAGTTCGTAACGGGCAGCTCGGAAGCGGCGAGCTAAGAGTGCGTTACGGACGGTAGCTCGACCACCCTCATCGCCCCGTGCATGCATGGGGTTTCGTCCGTGTGTTGTATTAAAAAACGACCTCTGCTGTGGTTTTCAGGGCCTGGACGCGTCCGTAGGGGAATTTCGGTAATTTCAAGTGAACATGGGCGGAAGGCCTGACTTGGATGCTCTTTCCTCGTCCTGGTCAGTTCTCATCCGACGGCCGCAGCAGATGAAACGAGAAAGATCGGCGCTTTTAAGGAAGAAAAAAACAACGAAAAGGGGTGCAACACGAGGACTTCCCAGGAGGTCACCCATCCTAGTACTACTCTCGCCCAAGCACGCTTAATTGCGCAGTTCTGATGGGATCCGGCGCATTAATGCTGGGATGATCGCACCCGTTAGAATCCGGCGGAACAAATCTTTTATAGAGTGCACGTGGCTGCCGAGTCGCTCATACATCGCGCCAAATCTAAAGAGTTCGCAAGTTCGTAACTGACAGCTCGGAAGCGGCGCGCTAAGAGTTCGTTACGGACGGTAGCTCGACCGCCTTCATCGCCCCGTGCGAGCATTGGGTTTCGTCCGTGTGTTGCAGTAAAAAGGGGCCTCTAATGTGGTTTTCAGTGCCACGCGGCGTCCGTAAAGGAATTTCGGTGATTTCGATTGAACAAGGACGGAAGGCCTGATTTGGAAGCTTTTTACTCGTCCTGGTCAGTCCTCATCCGATGGCCGCAGCAAATGAAACGAGAAAGATCGGTGGTTTTGAGAAAGAAAAAACAACGAAAAAGGGGTGCAACACGAGGACTTCCCAGGAGGTCACCCATCCCAGTACTACTCTCGCCCAAGCACGCTTAACTGCGAAGTTCTGATGGGATCAGGTGCATCAGTGCTGGCATGATCGCACCCATCGGAATCTGGCGGAACAAGACTTTTATAGAGTGTACGCGGCTGCAGAGTCGCTCATAGATCGCGCCAAATCTAATGAGCTCGCAAGTTCGTTACTGACAGCTCGGAAGCGGCGAGCTAAGAGTGCGTTACGGACGCTAGCTCGACCACCCTCATCGCCCCGTGCATGCAAGGGGTTTCGTCCGTGTGTTGTATTAAAAAACGGCCTCTGATGTGGTTTTCAGGGCCTAGATCCGTCTGTAGGGGAATTTCGGTAATTTCAAGTGAACATGGGCGGAAGGCCTGACTTGGATGCTTTTTCCTCGTCCTGGTCAGTTCTCATCCGACGGCCGCAGCAGATGAAACAGAAGATCGCGCTTTTAAGGAAGAAAAAAACAACGAAAAGGGGGTGCAACACGAGGACTTTCCAGGAGGTCACCCATCCTAGTACTACTCTCGCCCAAGCACGCTTAACGGCGCAGTTCTGATGGGATCCGGTGCATTAATGCTGGGATGATCGCACCGATTAGAATCTGGCGGAACAAATCTTTTATAGAGTGCACGCGGCTGCCGAGTCGCCCATACATCGCGCCAAATCTAAAGAGTTCGCAAGTTCGTAACTGACAGCTCGTAAGCCGCGAGCTAAGAGTTCGTTACGGACGGTAGCTCGACCGCCTTCATCGCCCCGTGCGAGCATTGGGTTTCGTCCGTGTGTTGCAGTAAAAAGGGGCCTCTAATATGGTTTTCAGTGCCAGGAGGCGTCCGTGGAGGAATTTCGGTAATTTCGAGTGAACAAGGGTGGAAGGCTTGATTTGAAAGCTTTTTCCTCGTCCCGATCAGTTCTTATCCGACGGCCGCAGCAAATGAAACGAGAAAGACCGGTGGTTTTGAGAAAGAAAAAACAACGAAAAATGGGTGCAACACGAGGACTTCCCAGGAAGTCACCCATCAGAGTACTACTCTCGCCCAAGCACGCTTAACTGCGGAGTTCTGTTGGGATCCGGTGCATTAGTGCTGGTATGATCGCACCCATTGGATTCTTGCGGAACAAATGTTTCATTGAGGGTGAGCGGCCGTTGAGTTGTGCAAACAGCACGCCAGCTCCAATGAGATCGCGAGTTCGTAACTGGCAGCGCGGAAGCGGCGAGCTAAGAGTGCGTTACGGACGGTAGCTCGACCACCCTCATCGCCCCGAGCATGCATGGGGTTTCGTCCGTGTGTTGTATTAAAAAACGACCTCTGATGTGGTTTTCAGGGCCTGGACGCATCCGTAGGGGAATTTCGGTACTTCCCAGTGAACATGGGCGGGAGGCCTGACTTGGATGCTTTTTCCTCGTCCTGGTCAGTTCTCATCCGACGGCCGCAGTAGATGAAACGAGAAAGATCGGCGCTTTTAAGGAAAAAAAAAAACAACGAAAAGGGGGTGCAACACGAGGGCTTCCCAGGAGGTCACCCATCGAGTACTACTCTCGCCCAAGCACGCTTAACTGCGCAGTTCGGATGGGATCCGGTGCATTAATGCTGGGATGATCGCGCCCATTAGATTCTGGCGGAACAAATCTTTTATAGAGTGCACGCGGCTGCCGAGTCGCTCATACATCGCGCTAAATCTAAAGAGTTCGCAAGTTCGTAACTGACAGTTCGGAAGCGGCGAGCTAAGAGTTCGTTACGGACGGTAGCTCGACCGCCTTCATCGGCCCGTGCGAGCATTGGGTTTCGTCCGTGTGTTGCAGTAAAAAGGGGCCTCTAGTGTGGTTTTCAGTGCCAGGCAGCGTCCGCAAAGGAATTTCGGTAATTTCGATTGAAAAAGGACGGAAGGCCTGATTTGGAAGTTTTTCCTCGTCCTGGTCAGTCCTCACCCGGCGGTCACAGCAAATGAAACGAGAAAGATCGGTGGTTTTGAGATAGAAAAAACAACGAAAAATGGGTGCAACACGAGGACTTCCCAGGAGGTCACCCATCCCAGTACTACTCTCGCCCAAGCACGCTTAACTGCGGAGTTCTGATGGGATCCGGTGCATCAGTGATGGTATGATCGCACCCATCGGAATCTGGCGGAACAAGTCTTTTATAGAGTGTACGCGGCTGCCGAGTCGCTCATAGATCGCGCCAAATCTAAAGAGTTCGCAAGTTCGTAACTTACTGCTCGGAATCCGCGAGCTAAGAGTTCGTTACGGACGGTAGCTCGACCGCCTTCATCGCCCCGTGCGAGCATTGGGTTTCGTCCGTGTGTTGCAGTAAAAAGGGGCCTCTAATGTGGTTTTCAGTGCCAGGAGCCGTCCGTGGAGGAATTTCGGTAATTTCGAGTGAACAAGGGCGGAAGGCCTGATTTAAAAGCTTTTTCCTCATCCCGGTCAGTTCCCATCCGACGGCCGCAGCAAATGAAACGAGAAAGACCGGTGCTTTTAAGAATGAAAAAAATAACGAAAAAGGGGTGCAACACGAGGACTTCCCAGGGGGTCACCCATCCTAGTACTACTCTCGCCCAAGCACGCTTAATTGCGCATTTCTGATGGGATCCGGTGCATTAGTGCTGGGATGATTGCACCCATTGGATTCTTGCGGAACAAATGTTTCATTGAGGGTGAGCGGCCGTTGAGTTGTGCATACATCACGCCAGCTCCAAAGAGATCGCAAGTTCGTAACTGGCAGCTCGGAAGCGGCGAGCTAAGAGTGCGTTACGGACGGTAGCTCGACCACCCTCATCGCCCCGTGCACGCATGGGGTTTCGTCCGTGTGTTGTATTAAAAAACGACCTCCGATGTGTTTTTTAGGGCCACGAGGCGTCCGTAGGGGAATTTCGGTAATTTCGACTGAACATAGGGGGATGGCCTGATTTGCATGCTTTTTCCACGTCCTGGCCAGTTCTTGTCCGCTGGCCACAGCAAATGAAACGAGAAAGATCGGCGCTTCTAAGAAAGAAAAAAACAGCGAAAAAGGGGTGCAAACACCGAGGACTTCCCCAGGAGGTCACCCTCTACACTACTCTCGCCCAAGCACGCTTAACTGCTGAGTTCTGATGGGATCCGGTGCATCAGCGCTGGTAATGATCTACCCATCGGATCTGCGAACAAGTCTTTTATAGGTGTACGCGGGCCGCCGAGTCGCTCATAGATCGCGCCAAATACTAAAGAGTTCGCCAAGTGTGCGTAACTGGCAGCTCGGAAGCGGCGAGCTAAGAGTGCGTTTCGGACGGTAGCTCGACCACCCTCATCGCCCCGTGCATGCATGGGGTTTCGTCCGTGTGTTGTATTAGAAAACGACCTCTGATGTGGTTTTCAGGGCCTGGACGCGTCCGTAGGGGAATTTCGGTACTTTCGAGTCAAACAAAGGCGGAAGGCCTGATTTGAAAAGCTTTTCCTCGTCCCGGTCAGTTTCCCATCCGACGGCCCGCAGCAAATGAAATGAGAAAGACCGGTTGCTTTTTAGAAAGAAAAAATAACGAAAAAAAGGGGTGCAACACGAGGAACTTTCCCAGGGGGTCACCCATCCTATTACTGCTCTCGCCCAGCCCGCTTAATTGCGCATTTATGATAGGAACCAGGGGCCGTGCATTAGTGCCTGGGATGATCGCACACATTGTGGATTTCATTTGCGGAACCAATGTTTCATTGAGGGTGAGGGGCCCGTTGAGTTTGTGCATACAGCACGCCGCTCCAAGAGATCACAACTTTCGTAACTGACAGCTCGTAAGCGGCGAGCTAAGAGTGCGTTACGGACGGTAGCTCGACCGCCTTCATCGCCCCGTGCGAGCATTGGGTTTCGTCTGTGTGTTGCAGTAAAAAGGGGCCTCTAACGTGGTTTTCCGTGCCAGGAGGCGTCCGTGGAGGAATTTCGGTAATTTCGATGGAACAAGGGCGGAAGGCCTGATTTGAAAGCTTTTTCCTCGTCCCGGTCAGTTCCCATCCGACGGCCGCAGCAATTGAAACGAGAAAGACCGGTGCTTTTAAGAAAGAAAAAAATAACGAGAAAGGGGTGCAACACGAGGACTTCCCAGGGGGTCACCCATCCTAGTACTACTCTCGCCCAAGCACGCTTAATTTCGCATTTCTGATGGGATCCGGTGCATTTGTGCTGGGATGATCGCACCCATTGGATTCTTGCGGAACAAATGTTTCATTGAGGGTGAGCGGACGTTGAGTTGTGCATACAGCACGCCAGCTCCAAAGAGATCGCAAGTTCGTAACTGGCAGCTCGGAAGCAGCGAGCTAAGAGTGCATTACGGACGGTAGCTCGACCACCCTCATCGCCCCGTGCATGCATGGGGTTTCGTCCGTGTGTTGTATTAAAAAACGACCTCTGATGTGGTTTTCAGGGCCTGGACGCGTCCGCAGGGAAATTTCGGTAATTTCAAGCGAACATGGGCGGAAGGCCTGACTTGGATGCTTTTTCCGCGTCCTGGTCCGTTCTCATCTGACGGCTGCAGCAGATGAAACGAGAAAGATCGGCGCTTTTAAGAGAGGAAAAAAATACCGAGAAGGGCGTGCAACACGAGGACTTCCCAGGAGGTCACCCATCCTAGTACTACTCTCGCCCAAGCACGCTTAACTGCGTAGTTCTGATGGGATCCGGTGCATTAATGCTGGGATGATAGCACCCATTAGGGTCTGGCGGAACAATTCTTTTATAGAGTGCACGCGGCTGCCGAGTCGCGCATACATCGCGCTAAATCTAAAGAGTTCGCAAGTTCGTAACTGACAGCTCGGAAGCGGCGAGCTAAGAGTGCGTTATGGACGGTAGCTCGACCGCCTTCATCGCCCCGTGCGAGCATTGGGTTTTGTCCACGTGTTGCAGTAAAAGGGGCCTCTAATGTGGTTTTCAGTGCCAGGAGGCGTCCGTGGAGGAATTTCGGTAATTTCGAGTGAACAAGGGCGGAAGGCCTGATTTGAAAGCTTTTTCCTCGTCCCGGTCGGTTCCCATCCGACGGCCGCAGCAAATGAAACGAGAAAGACCGGTGCTTTTAAGAAAGAAAAAAATAACGAAAAAGGGGTGCAACACGAGGACTTCCCATGGGGTCACCCATCCTAGTACTACTCTCGCCCAAGCACGCTTAATTGCGCATTTCTGATGGGATCCGGTGCATTAGTGCTGGGATGATCGCACCCAAAAATTGGATTCCTTTGAGGAACAAATGTTTCATTGAGGGTGAGCGGTCGTTGAGTTGTGCATACAGCACGCCAGCTCCAAAGAGATCGCGAGTTCGTAACTGGCAGCTCGGAAGCGGCGGGCTAAGAGTGCGTTACGGACGGTAGCTCGACCACCCTCATCGCCCCGTGCATTCATGGGGTTTCGTCCGTGTGTTGTATTAAAAAACGACCCCTGATGTGGTTTTCAGGGCCTGGACGCGTCCGTAGGGGAATTTCGGTAATTTCAAGTGAACATGGGCGGAAGGCCTGACATGGATGCTTTTTCCTCGTCCTGGTCAGTTCTCATCCGACGGCCGCAGCAGATGAAACGAGAAAGATCGGCACTTTTAAGGAAGAAACAAACAACGAAAAGGGGTGCTTCGGTACGGACCTTCCCAGGAGATCACACCATCTAGTACTACTCTCGCCCAAGCACGCTTAACTGCGCAGTTCTGATGGGATCCGGTGCATTAATGCTGGGATGATCGCACACATTAGAATCTGGCGGAACAAATCTTTTACAGAGTGCACGCGCCTGCCGAGTCGCTCATACATCGCGCAAATCTAAAGAGTTCGCAAGTTCGTAACTGACAGCTCGGAAGCGGCGAGCTAAGAGTTCGTTACGGACGGTAGCTCGACCGCCTTCATCGCCCCCTGCGAGCATTGGGTTTCGTCCGTGTGTTGCAGTAAAAAGGGGCCTCTAATGTTGTTTTCAGTGCCAGGCGGCGTCCGTAAAGGAATTTCGGCAATTTCGATTGAACAAGGACGGAAGGCCTGATTTGGAAGCTTTTTCCTCGTCCTGGTCGGTCCTCATCCGGCGGCCGCAGCAAATGAAACGAGAAAGATCGGTGGTTTTGAGAAAGAAAAAACAACGAAAAAGGGGTGCTACACGAGGACTTCCCAGGAGGTCACCCATCCCAATACCACCCTCGGCCAAGCACGCTTAACTGCGGAGTTCTGATGGGATCCGGTCCATTAGTGCAGGTATGATCGCACCCATCGAATTCTTGCGGAACAAATGTTTCATTGAGGGTACGCGGCCGCTGAGTTGCGCATAAAGCACGCCGGCTCCAAAGAGGTCGCAAGTTCGTAATTGACAACTCGGAAGAGGCGAGCTGAGCGTGCGTTACGGACGGTAGCTCGACCACCTTCATCGCCCCGTGCATGCATGGGGCTTCGTCCGTGCGTTGCAGTAAAAAGGGGCCTCTGATGTGTTTTTCAGGGCCACGAGGCGTCCGTCGGGGAATTTCGGTAATTTCGACTGAACATAGGCGGATGGCCTGATTTGGATGCTTTTTCCACGTCCTGGTCAGTTCTTATCCGCTGGCCACAGCAAATGAAACGAAAAAGATCGGCGCTTCTAAGAAAGAAAAGAACAACGAAGAAGGGGTGCAACACGAGGACTTCCCAGGAGGTCACCCATCCTAGCACTACTCTCGCCCAAGCACGCTCAACTGCGGAGTTTTGATGGGATCCGGTGCATCAATGCTGGTATGATCGCACCCATCGGAATATGGCGGAACAAGTCTTTTTAGAGTGTACCCGCTGCCGAGTCGCTCATAGATCGCGCCAAATCTAAAGAGTTCACAAGTTCGTAACTGGCAGCTCGGAAGCGGCGAGCTAAGAGTGCGTTACGGACGGTAGCTCGACCGCCTTCATCGCCCTGTGCGAGCATTGGGTTTCGTCCGTGTGTTGCAGTAAAAAGGGACCTCTAATGTGGTTTTCAGTGCTAGGAGGCGTCCGTGGAGGAATTTCGTAATTTCAAGTGAACAAGGGCGGAAGGCCTGATTTGAAAGCTTTTTCCTCGCTCCGGTCAGTTCCCATCCGACGGCCGCAGCAAATGAAACGAGAAAGACCGGTGCTTTTAAGAAAGAAAAAAATAACGAAAAAGGGGTGCAACACAAGGACTTCCCAGGGGGTCACCCATCCTAGTACTACTCTCGCCCAAGCACGCTTAATTGCGCATTTCTGATGGGATCCGGTGCATTAGTGCTCGGATGATCGCACCCATTGGATTCTTGCGGAACAAATGTTTCATTGAGGGTGAGCGGCCGTTGAGTTGTGCATACAGCGCGCCAGCTCCAAAGAGATCGCAAGTTCGTAATTGGCAGCTCGGAAGCGGCGAGCTAAGAGTGCGTTACGGACGGTAGCTCGACCACCCTCATCGCCCCGTGCATGCATGGGTTTCGTCCGTGTGTTGTATTAAAAAACGACCTCTGATGTGGTTTTCAGGGCCTGGACGCGTCCGTAGGGGAATTTCGATAATTTCAAGTGAACATGGGCGGAAGGCCTGACTTGGATGCTTTTTCCTCATCCTGGTCAGTTCTCATCCGACGGCCGCAGCAGATGAAACGAGAAAGATTAGCGCTTTTAAGGAAGAAAAAAATAACGAAAAGGGGGGGCAACACGAGGACTTCCCAGGAGGTCACCCATCCTAGTACCACTCTCGCCCAAGCACGCTTAACTGCGCAGTTCTGATGGGATCCGGTGCATTAATGCTGGGATGATCGCACTCATTAGAATCTGGCGGAACAAATCTTTTATACAGTGCACGCGGCTGCCGAGTCGCTCATACATCGCGCCAAATCTAAAGAGTTCGCAAGTTCGGAACTGACAGCTCGGAAGCGGCGAGCTAAGAGTTCGTTACGGACGGTAGCTCGACCGCCTTCATCGCCCCGTGCGAGCATTGGGTTTCGTCCGTGTGTTGCAGTAAAAAGGGGCCTCTAATGTGGTTTTCAGTGCCACGCGGCGTCCGTAAAGGAATTTCGGTAATTTCGATTGAACAAGGACGGAAGGCCTGATTTGGAAGCTTTTTTCTCGTCCTGGTCAGTCCTCATCCGGCGGCCGCAGCAAATGATACGAGAAAGATCGGTGGTTTTGAGAAAGAAAAAAGAAACGAAAAAGGGTGCAACACGAGGACTTCCCAGGAGGTCACCCATCCCAGTACTACTCCCGCCCAAGCACGCTTAACTGCGGAGTTCTGATGGGATCCGGTGCATTAGTGCTGGTATGATCGCACCCAGCGAATTCTTGCGGAACGAATTTTTCATTGAGGGTACGCGGCCGCTGAGTTGCGCATAAAGCACGCCGGCTCCAAAGAGGTCGCAAGTTCGTAACTGACAACTCGGAAGAGGCGAGCTAAGCGTGCGTTACGGACGGTAGCTCGACCACCTTCATCGCCCGGTGCATGCATGGGGTTTCGTCCGTGTGTTGCAGTAAAAAGGGGCCCCTGATGTGTTTTTCAGGGCCACGAGGCGTCCGTTGGGGAATTTCGGTAATTTCGACTGAACATAGGCGGATGGCCTGATTGGGATGCTTTTTCCACGTCCGGGTCAGTTCTTATCCGCTGGCCGCAGCAAATGAAACGAAAAAGATCGGCGCTTCTAAGAAAGAAAAAAACAACGAAAAGGGGGTGCAACACGAGGACTTCCCAGGAGGTCACCATTCTAGCACTACACTAGCCCAAGCACGCTTAACTGCGGAGTTCTGATGGGATCCGGTGCATCAGTGCTGGTATGATCGCACCCATCGAAATCTGGCGGAACAAGTCTTTTATATAGTGTACGCGGCTGCCGAGTCGCTCATAGATCGCGCTAAATCTAAAGAGTTCGCAAGTTCGTAACTGACAGCTCGGAAGCGGCGAGCTAAGAGTGCGTTACGGACGGTCGCTCGACCGCCTTCATCGCCCCGTGCGAGCATTGGGTTTCGTCCGTGTGTTGCAGTAAAAAGGGGCTCTAATGTGGTTTTCAGTGCCAGGAGGCGTCCGTGGAGGAATTTCGGTAATTTCGAGTGAACAAGGGCGGAAGTCCTGATTTGAAAGCTTTTTCCTCGTCCCGGTCAGTTCCCATCCGACGGCCGCAGCAAATGAAACGAGAAAGACCAGTGCTTTTAAGAAAGAAAATGTAACGCCCCCAAATACTAAAGTCGGATTACTGTAGCTTAAGCGCCTAATTACTATTGATTTTGCAGCGGAAGTCTCTGATTGGAGGCGTTACCGCCATTCCGAGAGGGAATAAGGCTACCTGACTTACTATCCTGGATAACTTAACATACCAATACCAAGCGTTGTTGCCCCCGAAGTTTCAAAATACTAAGGATAAACAACCTCCAAGATACTAACCCATAATTACTGTGAACGTTGACTAGCTAACTAGAAGCGTAAGCAAGTCAGGAAGGGAATGCAATAACTGTAAGATAGTTTCAATCATTGATTATGTAGAAGCCAGAATGTTACTCATAGATCCAAAACCAAACGAGTAGTATATTTCCAATGTATATAGTGATTGGACATTGAGGGAAAGAAAGATCACATTACTACGGAAGGAATGGTCGTAGAAAGGAAGCTGTGCATAGCTAATTAGTGGAAGTAAGGAGGAAAGCAAAAGAGAAGGCAAGAGGGAAAACAGGAAAGAAATAGACCCATCTTCATGTTAGGGATTTCCTATAAAATAAATGTCATACGGAGATTTAAGGAGGGGAAAAGATATGAAACGAATGATTGCGGTAGCAATGCAATAGGGTTGTAAGGCTATTACAAATGGAAAGGGATTACAAAGTAAATTGTGTAATTGCGCAGCAAGAGGGTGGCTAGTTCTAGATGGTAACCAAGAAGGTCAAGGATTTGGCCGAAAGCCAACAAAATCCCTTTTGGACCAATATCGAGACTCCTGCAAATAGTCTCAAGGATTTGGCATGCTCAAGGGAGAGTTGTCTAGGTTTCATTTGGTATGCAACTACCTCACGGATCTTAATACCCAATGATCCCCCTATTGTCATACCTCATAAGGTCACCAATAATCCTTCTATCGAATCCAGGTAATATATATATATATTCTTGAATCACGACTCCCAAATCCTTATTAACATAAACTGTAATGCATCCACAGGTGCCCTTCTATTTACTCGTTCTCGTTTTTAGCTAATCTTGTTAGTCCAAGGGTTTGCTTACCGAATCACCTGACACTCCGCAAGGTAAGATCGTCCTTTATCAGTTTGCTTGCACAAGCTAGTGCGTATGGCTTGACTCATCAACACCCATGACCCAATCCATCATAATAGGTGAAAGTATTTACACCGTCTCCTTAGAACCTCATATAAATACCTTCGAGCTAAGTATGACCACAAAAATCTCCAAAGGATGCACCTTCCCAAAGGTTTCAATGTCTATATTGTTTAGATTAAGACTTGTTTATTTATATGATCTGGATCGACAACCCAAAGTCAAAACATCCACCAACATTCCAAGTCTAATTATCCTCCATTTCCTTATTACTTACTATTTTCATCACTACAAAACATGCTTAGCCTTTAGTAAGCCACGTAAGTTCATGTAATCCGAGGGAACCTCCCCTTGTATAACACCTCACCTTCATGAATACCATCCCTAGAATCTCAAGGAGTACCACATAAGCTACGGAATTGCTCGCACCTAATTCCTTATATCAACTGCTTATTACAAAGTGATGCAGTAGGCCCTCAAACATCCACAGTACTGCAATGGTTAGTTCATAATAACTAAACCTACCAATATCGTTGCATAATATATTTCCACTGTCCAGCAAGTTTGAGACTGTATTAATAACATAACAACTAGCAGACTTCACCTCTTTGTCATGTCTTAGACATCACAATACCCAGGCATTAAATATTTCAGCACTTCTTAATAAAACTTCTAAAGCCTCTAAATTGAAAGCATCTTGGTAACTCAAACTAGCATCCCAAAGTTCCACAAGGTTTGCTATGAATGTAGTATACGTCACTGGAATGCATCCGTCACCAAAATTTGGCCTGAATGCTTTCCTACTCTACTTTGATAACGATGGATACCTTACGATATGATTTAATTGCGCTGCGGGTCCTAATACCTAAGAATGGGGCCAAGTAGATGTTTACTAAAACATCCTCATGATGCATGCATACATAAGGAGCTTCACTCATTCAACATAATCCCACAGACATCCCCCTAGCTCCCAATGATTCTAAACCTGGCTCTGATACCACAACTGTAACGCCCCCAAATACTAAAGTCGGATTACTGTAGCTTAAGCGCCTAATTACTATTGATTTTGCAGCGGAAGTCTCTGATTGGAGGCGTTACCGCCATTCCGAGAGGGAATAAGGCTACCTGACTTACTATCCTGGATAACTTAACATACCAATACCAAGCGTTGTTACCCCCGAAGTTTCAAAATACTAAGGATAAACAACCTCCAAGATACTAACCCATAATTACTGTGAACGTTGACTAGCTAACGTTCAGCAACGTCCATTGCATGTTGCTTTCTGATTTCGCTGGAGGATGGCCACTCCTTTCTCCCATATCTAAAACAGAAAATATAAAACATTCGAATTGTGAGCCGAAGCTCAATACGTACATTCCCATGCAGTGAAATAAGTTTATATGAAATTAGTTAGGCCGGCCGCATTTCAAAACATTTTGCTTTGCAAACAGGAGAGAGAGCATTACGAATTGAAATTGACTTGCTGATTATTATCTGAAAGTGAACCCCTTGGTCGATGTACATCATGAAACGATCATACTTTGGGTGCTCACCCCCCCAGGCCGATCGAGAAGCCTGAGTTGACGCCGCGCGCGGGTATATTGATGGGCAGAAGCCCCAATGCTTGGTCACTGGGCGGGGTCACTTGTTTATATGACAAAACACTGTGAAACTTGGTTCATTTGAATGAATCTTGTGTTACTTTGCTTTGCTGAGAAATACGTGAATTTTCGAAGAGCACAGGCAGTGTACGTACCTGGTCTTAGAGATTCTCTCTCCTTTTTGTAATGAAGAACGTGTGTTAGCAGCTTGAAGCGACAGGAGTGACCTCATTCCTGCTTCATACATGTTGCTTTTCCCAATTAGCGTGTCACAACGAAGTTTAGTCTATTTCCCAGCTTAATGGATCATTTGTAACTAATAGTGTAGGTATAAATAACGGTGTTACCATCAGTACAAGATGAATTAATGCTATAAGGTCGTTATTATCATGGTTTTGTTGTGTGATGTGCATCAAGGTCCTTGTAAAGTGTTATTATCGCCAGTATGACTAGTCGAGTTATTATGGCCTACACTGTTAGTGTTGTATAAATCTTGATCATCATCCAAGCCTTGTATCTCACTATTCTTAGCATTGACTTCAAAATATTTAACCATTTACATAATTACCTACATATGTGAAATAGTCCTGATACCTTCGGAATTCCTATCACATCCATATCGTAAATTTACTGAGTACTGCTAGTTTGGCAGTTTATATTAAATGGAGGATGAAGCCAAGCAAGACACCGAACTATTATCACATTAAGCTAGTGATATAAGTAAACTGGGTTATTCATAAGACTATTAATGAAGCAAATTAGTGGTCGAAACATTTTACATGCCTTAAGCTGCTGTTCAATGGTGACCCAAAGCTTATTAGCTTACACTTTACTCTAAACATCGAACTTTGTAGCTCGAGCTTATGCCACCCCCCGACTTATAACATCTTAGCACAAACTTATATGATTTCCTTCAATTACCCTTTTTGTGATACACTTAGCCTCATGACTCCAACCCACTGACGTATGTCACTTTCCTTTGCTGCTCACTAAAATTCATTGACAGTCCATAGACTAATTCCACCCATCATTAACTTGATGGCATTTACTTTAACTTCAATTAAGGCACACCCCAAGATAGTTAGTTCATCCTATTCTAGTTTCCTGCGATATACATACCCCTACCCACCTAGCCCTAAGGCTTTCATATTCTTCTTCGTCACTTCCCCCCAATTCGTTAAATTCACAGCTATGCAATAAAATCCCGGATAAGTTAGAATTCATTTCACTTCCCTCTTCCTTTAATCCTTTACCGTTATCAAGCTGTACAAATAAATCCCATAGCCATTCAACTCAGGCTATAAATTCATAATTCCACCAAACAATTCCACATTTCCCAAATTCGGATTACAAGCGACAACCCAATAACGTCAAATAAGTTCAAGCTCCATGAATTCACTCAATCAGGCATCGGAATTAATCAATGAATTATAACAAATAGACTAGAACTCAAATAAACTCGCAACCTTCCATTCGCACACAATCATTCATCAGGATTAACACATTCACTTAAGTTGTCGTAAACAGCTCCAATTTCTCACTTCCATTTCTTTGCCCATTCACAACCCAACTTGAAACAACACAATTAAATTCATCATTCATCCCATCATCCAAAATAACCCAAGATATTTGCACATGGATAATCACTAACGTTAATTATATCCGTTTGTACACAAATTGAAACTCAAATCATCAAACTAAATCAGCTAAGCAAGGTTAGGGTTTTACCTTCCACTTTCAGTTAGAGCCAGAGCAAGGGGATGGAGAAGGAGATGGGGCTGGTAATGGGGCGGTCGGCCACAATAGGTGACGCGCCGGTGACCGGCAAACCCACGGCAGGCACCGGCGACCGACGGGCAACAGGGGAGGACGCAGCTGGGCGTGTCACGGGCAGAGGAAGGCTGAGCGAGGGGGATGCGTGCGTGCAACGGTGGGGTTGGCTGGGCGTGCGACGGTGACCAGCTAATGATGGCCGGCAGTAGCCGGTGTTCGGCGGCAAAGCAATCGGCAGGGGAGGGGGCGACGTGAGGCAGAAGCAGGGGATGGGAGGGTGTTGGGTATGGGAGGCAGAGAGGGGAGTGAAAATTGTGGGGGTTGATTTTGGTTTTTCAACCGGCTTATGTCGGTTTCTTCTTTTTTTTTTTTCACTCTTATCATGTACATTGGTCTATATTATCACATTTAATTAATATTTTCCACTAAAGCTGCCGAATTAAAAAATTTGAATCTTTTGAAGGTAAAATTGGAGACGAACATTCAATTATTCATTAAAATGTTTATGAAGTATTTAGGAATAACTGAGATCCGTTTCGAGGCCACTCTGCCGATTCAACCTGCAATTGCACAAATACGGATAAATATATAGAAAATGATGAAATAAAATGCAGGGCCCAACTGGATGGAGTTATAATTAAGATACTTCAATATAACTAAAATGAATATTAGGTTCGGGCCGTTACAGAAAAAAATAACAAAAAGGGGGTGCAACACGAGGACTTCCCAGGGGGTCACCCATCCTAGTACTGCTCTCGTCCAAGCACGCTTAATTGCGCATTTCTGATGGGATCCGGTGCATTAGCGCTGGGATGATCGCACCCAT